>VXBZ01006766.1:212507-290886 GCA_013399135.1 Heliornis fulica
GCAAATGAGGCGGGAGAGGGGGGACCGCGGCGCCCGCGCCCGCCGGGGTGCCCCCGGGGAGCGGGGCTTCCCGCGCCCTTCCTCCGCGGCGCCGCTGCCCGCAGCCTGCCGAGCACGAACGCACCTGGGGCAGCCCGGCCCGCTCCGTGCCGAGCCGGGGACAGCGGCGCCGGCCGGAGCCCCGCGCAGCCCCAGCGCCGCACCTTGTCCGCCCGCGGCGGATTCGCCCCGGAGTTTGGCAGCTGGAGCTCGTCCTGCCGCAGGCTGCGGGGCTGCTCCCTCCGGCGAGGAACGCGTCCCCCCGGCCAGCGCTCCGAAAGCGGCGTTAGCGGGCAACAGGTAGCGCCGATTTGGATTGCCCGCTGCCCACTTTCCCGGGTGGGCAGCAGCGGTGCCGAGGCGGCTGTCCCCTCTCTGCTAGCGCGGCTCTACTTAAACGGGACAGTTTGGCTTTTGCCATGAGAGCGTGGTGTAGTGCAGAGCCGGACGCTGCCAGTGCCACCACGCCAGGATTGACGGGTGCCCGACTTTTCCTTTCCTGGAAAGCATAAGGCCGGTAGGACTCAGTTGTCAGGTTAAAGTTAATGCAGGGTATTAACTATTAGCTGCTAGTCCAAATGAGGGCCTGGGTCTTTTAGATGTAAAACGAGCAAAGAACAAGAACAAACGAGCTGGCAGAACAACAGTGATTGGTGCCAGAAGTTTGCTAAATATTGGTTCAGAAAGGGAATTGCAGGGGCTCTTCCTGTTACAGCTGTGAGCAGTAACTGTGTGTTACAGTGTCTGTTTAGGGAATAAAATCTGAACATAAAAGGCAGAAGCTGGCTTCCCCCTCCCCAGTGGCACAGAGCTTCCCTTCTGCCTGGCATCACTGAGAGCAGGTCAGATGGCAGAGGATGCGCGGTGGTTACAGCCTACCGTTCTTATTCGCTCTGCTAGGACTGATATTACAGCGTTATAATTGTAATACACAAAGAGATGCTAGTCAGAGTTTGCAAGGAATACCAGGAACGCGAAATAGGGTCCCAGCTCCAAGTTAAAGCTTGCATATTGGCATCTTCCTCTCTTCTCTTTAGGCCACAGACTACAAAGATGCTAGGAAGACAGCTATTGACAATTTGCAGTTTTTCTGCCTTCACAAAAAGCTCTTGGTTCAGGTTCCAAGATCCAAGCTGTGACTTGGATCCTCAAGCCCTCATCTGGGTGAAGTATTTGAGCACTGGCTATACTGTTTCAGAGCAATGGCATGCTTAGAACATGCAGCTCACATAATCTCTTTCTGTTAGTCCATGGTTTCCTGCCCTCGTCTTCTCCAAATACACCATGTAAAATAATTTTCTCTTTTATTTTTGATACTTAAAGCCAGATATGCTGTATAGTTGTTACATAGTACCCTGTAACACTCCCTGTTTGCCCATGCAGTACAACCCACATTTTTACACTCAGGTGGAGCTATGCTGCTGCCTGCTCCTCATACCATCCATCACTGAAATAAATCAGTTACATACCCATGCTACAGGCAGTGCCCCCAAATATGCCCATGCTCCCCTGCATTTCAGTGAGCCTGCACGCCCGTTCTCCCATAGGAAACAGAGGACAGGCTCTGTTCTGGGCATGAGGAGAGCCTCCCCTCCCAGCTGCAGAGCCCTGAAGCCATCTTGCTGACAGACTCACCAGGTAGCACTGGGGATGTTTCTGTCCCATTCCCTGGTACCTATGGGGAGGGGTAAGATGACTGAAGGTGGATGGATTCCTTCTTCTTGGTTCCACCTCTCTGGGACTGCAATCTCTCTGGGAGCTGAAGCTGTGGTCTGGCCAGTAAGGAGCTTTTTAAACCTGGTTCTCTTCTCTCCACGTGACTATTACTGCTTTAATAATCTGCACAGACTTCCTATGCCAGACAGCAGCACTCGAATATTGCTTCTGGAAAAATAAGGCCTTGCAAAGGAACACCCTTTTCCCCACAAGGTCTCAATTAGCTGAGCTTGATCATGATGTCTATGGTGGGAGGAATCTAGAAGGCCTCTGCTTATTTCCTAAGAGAATTAAGTAACTGTGCATATATATATGCCTTTAGTTCTTGCATGGAAAGTGTGTGCAATCCGGTTAATGCAATATCTGCTGCACCCTCAAGGTAAGAAAGTCCTCAATTGGATTTTATAAAAAAGTTGCTTAATCTTGAATTTGTCTGGATCTTGTTATGCCTAATGGAGCCTGACAGCGGGTAGAGTTGAAGTCAGAGGAGGGAATATTGTATTTAGAAACCTCAATGGAGTCAGGCAAGATGGCAGGCTGTTAGTGATCTCCCATCACTGACTGGGAAATAGGCTGTAGTTCAGGAATAAGCAGGTGTTCCTAGGTTAGTCATCAGTTACTCAAGTTCTTGTCTGTCACCTTCTTTGTAACATATAGGAAAATGTACTTGCACACTGTAACAGTAAGCTGCTGGAGTGAAGGCTGCTTGTGCTTGTGGGCAGCAGGGTTTGAATTCTTCACCTTTGGCAGCACAGCCCTGTGTCACTGATGCGACAGAGCTACAGGAGCTCCTGTCCTTCCAATGAACCAGCTTTTGAGAAGGGCTGTATCAAACAGTGTTCATGTATGTTGGAACTCACACTGGTGCATCTGAAAGAGTCGTGTTGCATCAGGCACACTTGGTGAAGGAACTTGGCAGTTGGGTCAAACAAATCTGTCACTGAGGGGGAATATGAGTGCTTCATAAATGAATTGAGGTCACTGTCACTGAGAAAAGGAAGGCTAACAACATTTGAACCAAAGGACAGAAGAATAGTGCTAGATTTAGTTGGAAATTTGTAAGAGTTCTAATTATCAAAGCAGTGAATACACAGGAACGTAAGACTTGGGCTTTAGGATATTGTTTTATGAGCAAGACAGTATGACAAAGTTGCTTGTGAAAGCTGGGTTTGGACTTGAAGACACCGCTTTCTTACTATAATCTAATAAATAATGAAAGGAGTGAAAAGGGGCAGGAGATATACACACCAGCTGTTTAATTTCTTGTCCTGGTACATCCACAGAAGCTCTCAGCTCGTTCTGGCCTTGGGGCTCACCAGTACTGAGAGACTAAGCATTTTTCAAATGAAGTGTATAAGCTGAATGAAGTTAGGTTTGGTTATTCTGTGATAAAAGAAACTCGGGGAATAGCCAGTTGCTGTAGGAACTGGGAACAAAGTAGACAGCAGCCTTCTGCTGAATCAATGTTAAAACAATTTTGCAGTGAAAGGAACATGGCAGTGGCAGGGGTGCCCATCTTTCTAGGTTAGCCACTAAACGATACCACACTGTAGGCTGTATCAGACACCTTCGGATGGCAGATACATCAGCTCCAGCTTCTTGGAAGGTTATTCCTGGGTTGGGCAGATTTGCTTCATAGTATCTCTAAAATCATATTGCCATTCCAAATGTAGTGTTTGCTTAGTATTTAAAAGCTTTGTGTTGTATTGTTAGCAGGCTGTTGTCATAGTATCTCTTTGCTAGTGCCAAAGAAATCCATCTCTCCTTGAGAGGGCCCATTCACGTTGGTCCAACCCTGTAGTTTGACAGCCAGTATCTGTTGTGCTACAAACTGTCTTCAGACTGAAAATAAATATTGCAAAAGCACTCCACAATATTTTGATATTCCATTGATGCAAGACTGCCATGTTCTAGGAAAAAACAAGGCCTCTCCTTGTTTCTTACAATACTAGCATTTGAATTTTCCTTATCAAGTTGCTTGAGATTGTCACAAATAGACACCACCCAAGCTCCTTTTACCTGGGACCTGCTACCCCTGGCATCAGGTGATTTTATTCAAGGGAGCCATTGTTGTCACCTGTGGCATCTTTATCATTTTATCCCATATAAAATATGTGTGTGTGGAGAGGACGATGTTGAAGTCTAGGAGCTTTACCCTTCACAGTTTCAATGCTGCACCCTGAATCCAGGTGTGGCGTCCAGCAGGGAGCACACTGTGTACAGTAAGAGAACCAGAACACTTGGGTCCACTCTAAGTCCATCCCCTTGGTTCACCATGTCATATGTTCACGTGATCTTTCTCTTTCCTACTTGGAATAAAACGTCCCTTAACAAAATCGCGTAGCTTTCAGATGAAGTCTTAACCAACATTTAATGAGACAGTAACAATTCCCAGGATTATCAGACAAACTTTAATAAGAAGGAGATCTTGCCTTTTTCACATCCAAGTCATTCTGCTCTGTCATTTCCAGATGACAGTCTTGGAATTTACAGAACAAATTCATGTTTCTCTAATCCTTAAAGACCAGGTTTAACGTTTTATTTTGTTAGCTTCCGTCCCATTTCTGTTACTCTAGTATTCCTTTTTTCTTCCTTTGTGATTCCCATTCTTCACTGAGTTAATATTGCCTGCCAACTACATCATCTCCAAATTTCATTAGCAAACACAAACTTTTGCGTGCATATTATTAATGCAAATATTTAATAAGATCATTCACAGTAACAGATCTTTCAGGATGGGTAATCTCACTCTAAGCCTGTAATTATCCTTATAGCACAACATAGTATTATATCGTCTTTAGTCAGTTCCTTTCCTGTTTTAACAA
Source organism: Heliornis fulica (assembly GCA_013399135.1). Taxonomy (NCBI): domain Eukaryota; kingdom Metazoa; phylum Chordata; class Aves; order Gruiformes; family Heliornithidae; genus Heliornis; species Heliornis fulica. Next base: position 217,088 of record VXBZ01006766.1, read on the forward strand.
TTCTATTTATCTCCATCTCCTCTGCTCAGACTAACAATTATGAGTGTCATTGTAGCAGCTGCTTTTCTGCAGTCATGATAGATTAATATCTACCACGTTTTCCTTGCTTTTATAAAAGCCAGTTATCAGAATAACATTAATCTGACTTCTTTAGAAGCCCATTGTGCAGGTAGCAGCCTTCTGATTTATATGTCTAGGAGTAGAATTTGGGAAAAGTGTTTTAACTTGGGAACTCCACATGGCCATAGGATTATATGCATCTCCCTAAATCCAGGTTTTGTAAGATCCTTCATAGTTTCTGTCACCTGCTGACCACGAACAAGACACTTTGCTTGATGTCCAGGGCTAGACTGAGAGATGATCCAAAATATATCATGATATGAAAGCTCATTGAATTTCAGATGATTCTAAGATCAGATTTATTTTTTTACTTCAGTGATGATGGCAAGGTACTGGATATTATTCCTCCTGTTGAAAAGACTAAACAAAACCCCAGAAGCAATCTTTCTGGGAGGACCTGTCCTTTTTCTTGCTGCCAGTCCCTTGTTGATATCTCTGCTTGTAGAGCAAGTAAAATAGTCCAGTTGCACAGGCTGCAATAAAAGACTGAGGATGAGCACTGAAATCTTGCTTAATTAGAAATACACACCTTAACAGAGGCTTCTCTTCTGAAGTTTATTGTCTACTACACTGGTTATTGAACATATTCAAAGCTGATCTTTATGCAGCCCCATTCATTTTAAGAAGCATCAAGCACCTATCTGAAGACACAATAGGACTGATTCCTTTTCCAAATGCAAAACAGCTGATTCCACTGGTTACACTAAAGCCCAAACAAACAGTGAGAACATTTACATTATTCACTGCTGGTGCTTTCTATTAGGCCTAATATTAACATTTGGGGCCAAATTATTTCCTTGGACATAGAAGCAGAACTCCCTTTGTGGCCAGTGAGAGTGGTATGCACAGCTCTGGGGAGGAGATGGGGAAATGAAAAGCCTCACTTATCTAAATTCTCTTTGTCATTTTTGGCTTTTTCTAAGAGTACTCAGAAACAAGTGAACTGTGCTCAGTAAAGGTGTTTTTTCAATAAGGCAGGTGTGCAAGCAGCAGCCCACACTGCCATTGCCCAAGGCTTCCACTGCAGAGTTCTGATTTGTACATAACTGCATCTGCTAGATGCTGAACGTGCATGAACACAGAAAAAAAAAAGTCAGATTCTCTTTATCTACCTAGAAGCAATTAACTTTCCTTTGCTGTTAGCTGGTGAGAAAGGACCACTATGTCAGTGATCCTAAGACTGATTTTCTTAAGCTTTTGATACTGCAGTTCCGTCCCTTTGAGATAGGAGGAAATACCCCACCAATAGCTAAATGAAAATAGCCTCCTCTAAAACACTAAGACCAGTTCTTTATTTCTTCTAAAAACAAAGTGAATCCATAAAAATATAAACATGGGAAAGGATCCAGTTCTCATCATGGATATTAGTTGAAGAGCCAAAAATAATTTCTTCTCAAAGTTTAAGAACTTTTGTGTATGCTTTGTAAGTGGACACATTCATGGGTGTTGTCATGTGGCCACCTCATGTACAGATTTGAATGGGTTTTACTTATTTTGGCTGTCCAAAGCCTTTGCAATTCTATAGCAACAGGTCCATCAAGATTTGAACTGATTTAGTACTTCAAAACCTCCAGTTGCCCTCATTTGTAGCATTTATCCAGGAGCAGCACCAAGTAGCAAATTAGCTTCCCAGCTAACATTGACTAGTTTGGACAGTTATAAGTAAATTGTTTTTGTTGAGCTGATTGTTTTAAAATTAAGCCTCCAAGCACCGAAAGAAGCAGCGATGCCAAAGGAGCCTCAAAGCCTGTCTTCAAAGTTATGACAAGTCAGGCACTTGGCAGTTTTCACAATGACCTATATTTTAATATGGGCTATTGGATTATTTCTAAAGGGGCTTCTTGGCCATAAAAGAATTATGCTCATTGGCTGGGCTGTGGCAAAAATACAATTGAATTAAGGATTGAAATAATTTAGGATCCAGCTGGACAAGTTGTCCCTGCGGCTGAGCAGTAACAGATGTATTAAGCATTGGAAATTGCACAGAAAAAAGGTATAATTGATCTAAGGTAACCTCACTACTTTATATTAAATAAATCAATGCTGATAAGCTGAAAGGTTAGAAGCAAGAAGCTGAATTGAAGGAAGGTGGACCTGGGAAAGAGGAAGTCTAGGTAAAACAAGTAAACTTTTAGGTCCTAAGCGTGGTAAGGACTCTGGGCATGAGCTCTGGGAAGACGCTGGCTATGAGTTTCCAAATCAGCAGGAATGCTGGGGGAGAGTGGAACGGGAAATACCAAGTTATACAGCCTTGCAGAAGACATGCACTTTCTGAGCGATGAAAAAAGAATGTAATTAGCCATCTCTATTGATTTGTGCATGTAAAATCATTCATCCCTGACAACCATGGGTGACCCACCATCCTCACTCTCTCGCACATGTATGGGTCTGCATGTATCACTGCATTTCAGCCCAAGGACTGAAAGGGAAGGCTGTGTAACAAACGTTATACAGAGCACTTGATGTTGTAGGAGTTGTGTGTGTGTGAAAAGTTGGTAAAACTAAAAAGTTTGCTATTAAGGTAGGAGGATACAGTAAATCAGTTCTGGAGACACCCAGTGCCTGCATACCAACCAACAGAGTGTTACTGGAGTGGGAGGATATAGAATAAAGGAAAAAATGTTTTCCTAGCTATATCTTTTCCTTGAAAAGTCAAACTTTACACAGGGAGAGCAACTTCAAATAAACTCCTGTATGTGTGTAATGTAGGTGGAAGTACAAAGGGTAGTATGAGACAGGATTTCCCTGTTGTTACTCAGTTAACTTCCAATTCCTTTTCTGCATTTCCAAACTAAGCACAAACGGTTCCATAGGCGTTAACCTTGTTTTGCAAAGAATGACAGTAAAGTACCTGCTTTGTTGCTTTTAGTGCACCTGCATTGAAGTGAACTTACACCGGTGTGGCTCCTACCGCTTTGGCTGCCTGGACGTCAAAGCACACACATACTTGCAGGACTATTGAGCCCGAGAAAAGGGGACACACCGAGTGGGGGACAGTATCACCTCGGTGGGGTGGCTCTGGCAAGCTGTGCTGCCGCGTGTCCCGCGGAGCAGATAAAGCAGGTGCCAGGCTGGGGTTGCGCCTGTCCGGATGGGGGTTATTGAGCGAAGAGGTACAGCGCTTTGCCGGCTCTCTCCGAGCAGCTCAGCAATTCTGGTAGGAAGGAAGCTCTGCGTGGCGGGCCGTGGGGACACAGCTAAGAGGCGCTTGGAGGGAGATGCTGCGGCCGGAGAGGCGAGAAGTGCCGCGTTGGGTGGCCCTGAAGCTCCACCTGCCGGTTCTCGCTCCAGGCTCGGGCTGTGCCGTGCGGCGCCGGGGCTGCCGGGGGCTGCCGGGCGCGGGGTGTTGGCTTACGAGCCTGTTTTCTTACTCCTGCCAGATACTGGAGACCGCTGAAAAGGCTTGAGCTCAGTGGTTTGCTACAGAAATGGAAGGCGCCTCCCTTGGAAAGAAGGCGCAGAGTGCCTTCTGATGCAGCAGACACGCTGATTTAGAGCGCGTGTGGTTTACGACCAGGAGCGGCAATGTCAAAGGCAGTCCGGCTGCAAAGCCAAGCAATCACTTGAGTAAGTGCTGTCGAGATAACGTTTTCCTTAAGACTTTGCTGTGGCACAACGCTGATGCTTGACCTCAGATCATGGCTGTGCCTCTGACATTCCTCTGACAGCCAGCCCTCTCCCACACCAGGCGTCTTCTGTCTCTCTGCCACTTCCAGGAATTGAAACTTTTGTGACCTACTAATTCCATGTAGGTTTCCTAGAGCTAATACCAAATTTTGCCTGATTGCTCCTTGTCCTGAGCAGACAAGAATCTTTGACGTAAAAGGAAGGGGAATTAAAATGCTGATTTCAAAGTTAGATTTGGATTTGAAGCTTCAGTTGTTTCTTTGTTCATTTCAGATGAAGAAGCTGAGATGTAACTAGCAGGTAAACATGCAGCCATCCCTCCTTGCTGTGATTATTCCATTTTCGGGCTGTTCTTACTCAAAGTGCGTTGCTCGCACCTCAGTAAAGTATAAGCATAGGAATGACTAAACATAAAATGATATAATGATACTTTGCCCAGACAAGGCTTTGATGTTGGTTTTATAGTGATGGAGTAGTGACACCAGAAGATTAATCAGCATGAGTGATTCTTTTTGAGACATACTCTCAAGGAGAGATGGATTCTCAATGTTTAAAAAATGGGGTTTAATTTTTGAAGATTTGCATGTTGCATTATCTTGGCGGCCAAGTTTTGATAAAAGAATGTATTATTACTTGTGGTCAAGGTAAGAAATTATCATTCATTGGGCAAGTATGATGAGGGAGGTGGATATACTCACCTCTGCTGTCATTAGCAACTCCTGTGCTGTTTCTGAGAGGATATTGTGGCGGTGACTATCAGTGTCTAGAAGCCTATTGTAATAGGAAGGCTACAGTGTACTTCATCTGGTGTTCATGCAAAGCTAGGGAGAGGAACAGAAGATTATGATGGCAGTAGATTAGAGAACAAAAAGACATAAATAAATAGTGGCTCAGATTATGCTGTGGAAGAGGTCACCTGCTAGTCCATGGACAGAAGCAAATCCTCTGGTAGTGATATGAGCTACTGAGCAGCATAGAGCAACGTATTGTTATACGTGCACACTCTGAATTCCTCAACAACCTTTTGCTGTAAATTGTAGGCTGCATATTATTAATGATCAGTCTGCTTATTATTAGTGTAGGCAGTGCTATTTCTTAATATATTCTTGGTATCCTATTGTTTTATGTTATTTTGGTTGGTTGTGGTTTTTCGATTTCCAAAGCTTGGACAAGGATGTGCCTGAACTTCTATATGTACTGCAGAAGGAAGTCTATGGGATGGTCTCATCCTCCACTTAAGGGGGGGGAGTGTTGAATATATTCAGTACCTCTTGATGAAGGGCTCAGTGTGGTTTGCCTTGAGTTCAACTCCAGCGAGGGTGCTGAGCAGTCTGATGCAGATGAGTTGAGTCAGATTCAAAACTTTCAGAGGGAGTTGAAAAATGTGGTTTCTCCTTTTTATTATTTTTTTTTCTCTAGGAGAGAGAAAAAGAAAAAAAAAAGGTGTAGGTACTGCTTGGTTAGGACTCAGATGTGCTGGCAGCTGAGAGCTGGCTTGGTTATTTAGGTTGCAAGAAGGAATTAGACTTCGTGTCTAATAAGACTAAAAAGACTAGCATGTTTGCTGGACTCTGGTTAGCACAGGAACCCTTTCAATAAATTCACAAGTACAGAGGAAGGTATGGGAGAGTTTGAGGATAAGAGGATGAGTTGTTGAGTGTAAGACTTCTGTGAAGCTTCCTGTATCTTTTTTTCATCAGGGCTATGCTGTAGGAGATGCTAAGTAAAAATTGGTAGGCAAACTCTACTTCAAAGGGATATTGGGTATTTAGCTATGTCAGTATATGCTGACTTAACAAGACTAGAAGAGAGAAAATAAGAAGATAAAAAGTTGGTAAGGTCAATAACTTCATCAGCGAGAGGGCAAAACTACCTATATTTTGCTACATCTAGGTCAGGTTCTAATTCACCTGTCTCTCTTGACTCTAGAATTGCTGCAGTTGTCTTCAACATCCCCCTTTCCTAAGGGCTTCAGCCCCCACAGCTCTTAATCTGTATGTTTATAAGGAGACATGAGCAGGGCTTGATGCAGCAGCAGCACTAAAGTATTCTCTTTCTCAATAAATTAGTCATTAACATTGGCTACTGGCTCCCATATTATTTATCTTATACTTTCCCCTGTTTTCTCTTATCCTCATTTTTTCTTCCCCACTTTGGAGCTGATCTTAGCAAGATTTGGTTCCATTCCCCACTGTAAGGTAAGTTTCTGCAGCCTCTAGGGGCTGAAGGAGAAATGGGTTGAAGCTACAGAGGCAGCAGCAGCAGGACACAGTCGACTTACTGGAATGAGTATGAGGACAGGAACAGAGAAGTGCTGGAAGCTTCATGCTGTTTCTGTGGTATAACAACGCTGCTCTGATGGCACACTAATTCAGTTTTTTTACTTTTAGGAACCACTAAGGCAGCATTGATGTTTCCTTAACTGTGCTAGTTCATTATCATACAACCTAATTATCTGATCCTGGTATACAGTTTGTAGGACCTATTTTCTGGGGCCTGTTTCATGGCAGATATACCTGATAATGCAGCTTCCAAAAAATGTACGTTGAAGAGTCAGATTGCTGTGCTGAATAAATCAGTATTTGTGTTTTGGGCCTGTTATGATAGGCTCTGTAAAATGTCTAATGTTAAGGCCAGTCCAAGCCCTAAAGAATCCAAGTTAAAAAAAAAAAGTAATAAGGTCAAGTCAAAATCCCAACCCTGTGGAAGGAATTTGGATGCAAATTGGAACCTGGCAATGCTGGAGGGTCTATAATTAAAAATGCCAAATAAAACTCTGGTAGGAGCCTTATCATATTATTGCTGACATTAGAATTGGGCTGCCATACTGGGATTGATAGAGCCTTTCTTCCTTCTTGTTTAATAATGTGTTTCCTCTTGGAGGAAAACTGTGGTGGTAAAAGTCAGCAAAGCCAACAATGTGTCTCATAAACAAATTCATTTCCTTCTTCAAACATTGTTTCATTCAAGAGCAATACATTCAAAATTCCTTTTAGCACTGGTCTTTAATTGGTTCCTTTTGCAGGAACGAAGTAGCAATTCTTTGAATCTCCCTTGAAGTTTGCTGAATTTGTTAAAATCTGGCATGTTATCTCCTGTGTGGGAATGCATCCTTTACTGAGTTGCAGCGAGGGAAAAACCTTGATCGTGTACTTGATGTATGACTTTATTTGGAGTTACATGGGAAAACCCCATACTTTTGTTTTTAACGGTGAGTGTGTGCCTGTAATAAGTAACATGAAGCACCCTTAACGTGTCTCTAGGAGGACACAGTTGAATTTCTGGACTGTTTAATGATTTTTAAAAGAAACAAGTGAAGGAGACCTCTTCCTGGAGGGAGAAGGGAAGATCTCATATCATATGTCTCTGAGAAAGCCTCAGCTGCTCTGTTTCTCCCAAAAATTTATTTAGTAGGGCCCAAGGAAGGGGCAATAGGGAACTTTGATTTTTTTTATCATTAGCATTTTTTGATTCATTTATTTTTAGTTTTTCCTACACAACTGTGATGTACAGATGTGATTTGAAAATGGTTCTTTTTATTGCAACTGCACAGCCTTTTTGCCTCCAGTTAGTAAGTGCTGTTACTTGAAATGCAAACGTATCTGTGTTACTTCCAGTGTTTAATGTTCTGTGCAGAGAAGAGACAGAAATGGAGTTGAAGGGAAAGAAGTGACACAATCTATGTAATTTTGTGGCTTAACACTTGAATGCTGACTAAATCTGGGAGGAATAAGCACCCAATTGGGAAGTGTTTCAGCAATTGAAAGAACTAAGTTCAGTTTAGTAAGTTCTGTAGAAAGAAATGAAATTCAGATCACTAGTTGTCAGATATTCATTGAAACAGTTACCCAACTGAAGGTACCTTGATTTTAGTGTTAATATTGGCTGGAAGAGCGTTAGTATTTCCTGGAAGGCTGTGGTTTAGGTTAGTGGTTTGTATTCCCTCCTTTTGTGGGATCATTTGGAATTTTTAAAATTTTTGTTATCCAGTCAAGGAGTAGGGGACACACTGTGTGATTGCAAACATATAGCAGAAGGAGGTCTGTGGTGTAACTCACAGTGGAATGTGTTCAATTAACGCTATTAATTAAATGCTCTCTTATGATGAGAGAGTCAGGGAAAATTAGCACTGGCTTTTGAACCATGTATAGGTCAATGAGAAACCAAGTTGTAATGAGTCTGGTGATCATAGAATCATAGAATCATAGAATCATAGAATCATAGAATCATAGAATCATAGAATTTTAAGGCTGGAAATGACCCCTAAGATCATCTGGTCCAACCATTAGCCCACCGCCACCAAGTCTACCCTTAGACCATATCCTCAAGCACTGCATCTACCCGTCTTTTAAACACCTCAAGAGATGGGGACTCAACCACCTCCCTGGGTAGACTGTTCCAGTGCTTGATGACTCTCTCAGTAAAGAAGTTCTTTCTAATATCCAACCTAAATTTTCCCTGGCGCAGCTTGAGGCCATTACCTCGAGTTCTGTCGCCTGTTACTGGGGAGAAGAGACCAACCCCCACCTCACTGCAACCTCCTTTCAGGTAGTTGTAGAGAGCAATAAGGTCTCCCCTCAGTCTCCTCTTTTCCAAACTAAACAACCCCAGCTCCCTCAGCCGCTCCTCGTAGGGCCTGTTCTCCAGACCCTTCACCATCCTCGTTGCCCTTCTCTGGACACGCTCCAGAACCTCAACATCCTTCTTGAAGTGAGGGGCCCAAAACTGAACACAGTACTCGAGGTGAGGCCTCACCAGTGCAGAATACAGGGGGATTATCACCTCCCTGGTCCTGCTGGCCACACCGTTCCTGATACAAGCCAGGATGCCATTGGCCCTCTTGGCCACCTGGGCACACTGCTGGCTCATGTTTAGGCGGCTGTCAACCAACACCCCCAGGTCCCTTTCCGCCAGGCTGCTCTCCAGCCACTCCTGCCCAAGCCTGTAACGTTGCCTGGGGTTGTTGCGACCAAAGTGCAGGACCCGGCATTTGGCCTTGTTGAACGTCATATTGTTGGCCCCAGCCCAACAATCCAGCCTGTCCAGATCCCTCTGCAGGGCCTTCCTACCCTCCAGCAGATCGACACTCCCACCCAATTTGGTGTCATCTGCAAACTTACTGAGGGTGCATTCAATCCCCTCGTCCAGATCATCTATGAAGATGTTGAACAGAACTGGTCCCAACACCGAGCCCTGGGGAACACCACTGGTGACCGGTCGCCAGCTGGATTTGGCTCCATTCACCACCACTCTCTGGGCTCGGCCATCCAGCCAGTTTTTAACCCAGCGCAGAGTGCACTTGTCCAAGCCGTGAGCAGCCAGCTTCTGCAGGAGAATGCTGTGGGAGACGGTGTCAAAGGCCTTGCTGAAGTCCAAGTAGACAACATCCACAGCCTTCCCCTCATCCACTAAACGGGTCACCTTGTCATAAAAGGAGACCAGGTTAGTGAAGCAGGACCTGCCCTTCATGAACCCGTGCTGGCTGAGCCTGATCCCCTGGTTGTCCTGCACCTGCCGCATGATGGCACTCAGGATGATCTGTTCCATGATCTTCCCCGGCACCGAGGTCAGGCTGACAGGCCTGTAGTTTCCCGGATCCTCCTTCCGACCCTTCTTATAGATGGGTGTCACGTTTGCTAGTTTCCAGTCGTCTGGGACCTCCCCAGTTGACCAGGACTGCTGGTAGATGATGGAGAGTGGCTTGGCAAGCTCCTCCGCCAGCTCCCGTAGTATCCTCGGGTGGATCCCGTCTGGCCCCATAGACTTGTGGGCATCCAAATGGAGGAGCAGGTCAGTGACAGCCACTTCTTCGACTGCTGGGACTTCGTACTGTGTCCTATCTCCATCTCCCAGCTCAGGGGCATGAAAACCTTGATGATGACCAGTCTGATGGTTGAAGACTGAGGCAAAGAAGACATTAAGTACCTCAGCCTTCTCCTCATCCTTAGTGGCCAAATTTCCTTCCGTATCCAACAAAGGAGGGAGATTTTCCTTGGCCCTCCTTTTGCTGCCTATATATTTATAAAAGCCTTTTTTGTTATCCCTGACAGAGGTGGCCAGTTTNCGATATATTTATAAAAGCCTTTTTTGTTATCCCTGATAGAGGTGGCCAGTTTAAGTTCTAGTTGGGCCTTCGCCTTTCTGATCTTCATCCTACATAACCTCACAGCGTCCCTGTAGTCTTCCTGGGTAACCTGCCCCTTCTTCCAAAGGTGGTAGGTTCTCCTTTTCTTCCTAAGCTCCAGCCAAAGTTGTCTGCTCAGCCAGGCCGGTCTTCTTCTAGTAAAGGTGATGAACCTTTACTAGACATAGTAGAAGCTTGCAAACAGGAAGAGGCCAGAGCAAAATATGGCCCGATGGCAATGTTCCCTCGCCCAGCCTGGAGTAATGGAGGCACTGAATACCAGTTGCCTTTGTTGAAGAGCCTACACACGCACATGCTTTGCTTGCGAGCTGGCACCCTCTTTCAGAGGCAGTAACTAAGTCAATGTGCTGCTGTGTGATACAAATGAGATGTGCTTCCTCTTGGATAGGTGAGGCTTTCCACAAAGAAAATGCATGGGGTTTGCTGCACTGGGTGGCAAACCTCTTCATTACCTCCGTAGCAATGCTGACTGAAAACGACTGGGCCTTGGGCAGCAGGACATGCCTGTAAGCCAAAAGGGCTGTGTCATCCTGCCACTCTGCCTCTAGTTCCAGCTGCCCCATTACCAGGATGAGGGTTGTCCTTCCACCAGTTCTGTGAATGCTGCCCAGCCTCTCACCAGTCTCGGTTGCTCCAAGGAAGTGGTGCAGGAAGACTGGCTTGTGCTTTTTTGCCAGTCCTGTGCTTATGTCTTCCAGACACATTCTTTTCACAATTAAAATAGAGTTAACAGGGATTTTCTTCTCTTTCATCTCACCCTCTTTGTGCCCTGTGTTTTCTGAAGGAACAGCCTGAAAATGTATTTAAATGATCCTGTCCTCCAAACTATAGATGGCTTTTGCAAAATGGTACTTTAGGCACAGAGGTACCTTTGAGCTTTAAACAACATGACCTTCTGTCTCTGGGTGCTTCTACACAGAATTTATCTAGAGATTAAGGTAAATTTTTACCTGGGAAGCTTCCTCTGAAGTAACTGCTGCTGAGGAAATAGAAAAAAAATCCTGATTTGATTTCTTTTTTTTTTTTTTTAAATTTCTATCCATTCCCCACTGTCTGAAAGTGGGTGATACTGGTGGATCACAGGCATCTCTCTAGTGGCAAACTTCTGACCTAAAATGAATATTCTTGTTTGGTGGCTTATTTCACCACTAAAGACACAAGCTATAGAGTTCTAGTAACTGAAGTCCATACATCTATATGTGCTTTATTCCTAAGATTTTGGGTGACGGGTTGCAATACCACTGTTGTAGGGGAAAAGAGATACTAACTGTATCATCCTGGCTTTTTTATAGTTAAGGTTGCATCTGAAGCCACTGTCAAGCTAGTTTCTTTACTGATGGTTTTAGTTAGGAAGCATAACCAAAATAAGTTTGGTTCCATTTTGCTACATCAGTGTCATTATGGAGAGCTGAACTGTGTGTCAATGGCTAATACCTTAATGTCATCAAGTCAATTTGTATTTTTGCTGTTAGAAGATGGTGGGATACCCTCATCTAGGGTCAGAATAGAAAATACTTTTCATCTAAGAATAGTGTGGGAGTTTCAATATTTTAAAGAAATGGATGAAACACTTACTATTTATTGCACTTATAGCACAAATTACTTTTAGAGAAACATCCACTGAGTAGGAATGATTCAGCCTTGATGAATTAACCTGCCTTACACAGTGATATAGCTAAAGGAAGCTTCTAGCTGGCTACATCTTGTATGAGTGGTGTGATATATCCCCAAGAGACAGACACACTTTCTAAGGGGGGAATACATTGTCCTCATTGCATCAACAGTCCTTTCTTGGGTACATTGTGACATCCTTTTTGTGGGATGTGTTTGTCACCGTGCTGTATAGGAGATGTGTGCGTAATGAATCCATTGGAAATAAACAGTGGCTTTTCCCCTTATGAATATTTGATCTATGATTTATTTATCCAGCCAGACTTGGACTCATAGCATGTCAAATGCTGCCTGTTTGTTTTCCTGTTGACATATTTCTATCAGCAGTGTCTTCTGTATTATGGACAGGAAAAATATTAGCAGACTTGTAAAACAATAGCTCAACAAGACCAATTCTTTGATGTAAGCTAGATGGACTCCACTTGGGAAAATAAGAGATTAGGTGGAGGGGAGGTTTTGTAGGGTTTTTTTTTGTCTACTGTGAAATTGTTCACATTAGGCTGGAAGAAGAGTAAATTGAGACTGACTGACTCCACCAGAAGGTCAGACACTGACTGGTGCTGGCAGGCCGGCGTCTGCTAAGGCAGATCATGCCCGTGCTCCCCTGTGTAACCTACTGTGGAGACCTGAGAGCTCTTTCTTTTGCACCTTAGCATGCACCAAGTCGTGGTGGAAAGAATCAGGCTTGATATCACAGAAATTGCTTAGTGACAGTAAGCAAGTCAGAGATAGCTGCAGGTAAGAAGTATAAATATTTTGATAAGGAGATGCTGAAAGAGTCTTAATGCACCATCTTGCCATACATGATCAAATCTGTTCAAATCTGGTCAAAATCTGATCAACAGATCAGATCTGTTTTCATGATCTGATGTTGGGCTCATCTTCATATATCTGAAATAAAACCCCAAACAATAAAAATTGGTGCTAGTGTCAAAGCAAAGAATGTCAAATTTGATTACCGTGAGGACCCAAGGGTAATTCACTTAATCAGAACCCCTGAACTGCTGTCTGTTATATGCTGCTACCCCCCTGTGTAGGTGTCAGCAAGGTAGTTGCTTTCCTTTTGTCTTGTCTATTCATAAACTGTTAAATATCCAGAAAAGGCAGAAACCCTTATTGTGTGCTTTAGACGATACTTAGTTCAATGGCTGTTTCTTCTGTTAGACTTCTGCAAAGTCCACTGTAATAAAATGAATAATAATGGAGAGTTTTGTCAAAGGTGTCTCCTCACTGTTTGAAGGGCTGGTTCTCTTTGGTCCACAGGATATCTTTTCTACTAAGAGAGAGGCTGCCACTATATAAAGCCTAGACTTTTGCCTTTAAAATTGGCAGTAGCAAAGGTAGAAAGAACAGATCCTGCTCTTATTTATTTCACAGGATGTTTTAGGCTTAGTGTAGCTGTCAGTTAATGGTAGTTCAAACCTGTATTCAAACCACATGGGTGAAAGTGCTACTGTTTCTCCCTCCCCAGTGTATATTGACAATATATTTTTCTGCTTACCAGAGACAGACCGTCAAAGCACATGCAATTCAATAACATTAGGGAGGTTGGCATGCTTTCATTCAAAAGACCAGTGTACAAAATCTGAACATTTTAAATTATTTCTGCTTTGAAAGGCTGCTCTAGTTCATGGCTGGTTATCTCCACTTTCAAAGACTTCCGGCATTGAGGAAAACAGCTTTCCTAAGAGCTGCTGGCAGTTCTGGTATGACTCCTCCTAGTCTCCTACACTTTTTCCTGTTCATTTCTTTTTTACATTTTAAGAAAACATTTTGAATTTTCCTGCAAACTTTGATATCAGGAGATATGTGCAGAAGCATAGGCTTGCATATCTAATTGTGCACTTGGCCTTATCTTTGTCTGCAAGGCTGATGTTTACCTTTGAAAAGGAAATTATTCTTTTTGAACAATTATAGCCTCTAAGCTTTCATCATGTCTCTCTAATTTGTAGTACTTTGCTTCTAGTGCGCTGTCAGATGCTTAGTGAAGTTTTAGGAAGATAATGTCCTTAACAAAAGGGAAGTAATTATTATTATTATTTTTTTAGAAGAAAGCTCTTTTTAACAATAATCTGAGTTGATCAAAATGTTCTTGATAAGCTGGTCTTTTAAATTCAGTAAGGATAAATCTAAGATACTGCAGTAGCCAGAATGAGTGGTTGTAGGAAGAGAGAAAGGGGAAGCTGGCAAAGAAGCAGTGCTTTGGAGGAGGATCTGGGCTTACAGATCAGACTGGGCAGTGCTGTCTGTGTGGTTTGGGGAAAGCCAAGCCTTACATGGGATGTATATGAGTGGGAATATTGACTGCAAACTATGCAAAGATCAGACTTCCAGTCTACTGAGGGAATGGTAGGGCTGGAGCTGAAGCATGATCTCCAGAGAGCAAAATTGAAAATAAATAAAAAATAATAATCAGAAGTCTAGGAAGTGCAACCTGTGAGGAAAGAATGAAAGAGGTTTTGCTTTTTGGTTTAAGAAAGGCAGGCTGGAAGGTGAAAGGCATAATGATGATAAACTTTGGAAATATGTATATACAGATATAAATAGTTACCCTCCAGAGAAGCAGAAATGAGTCAGTTTTCCTTGAGCAATGTGAACACAAGAGCTAGTGACTTCAGGTGCTGAAGGATTATGGTTAGACCATTATCTAACAGGAGGCATTGTTAAGCCATGGACTAAATTGTACGGCAAGGCTGGGCAGTCTTCCTTTGCAAAGGCCTTTAATGACATGTTTAATCTAGTGGAGTCCCACTGCTGTGAACAAATTCTTGTTGCTGGGTTTATAGGAAGGGAATAATCTTGTGTTGTGTGTTTATTGGGTATTCTTGCTAATACCAAATTCACAATGAAACATAAGCTAGCTAACATTCTCAAAACACCTGTTTTGCTAGCAACTCCTTGAAAATACAAATCCCCATCTCCTATATAAAACCTGTCTGGCTTCAGTGATTCCTGTTGTAGTACTGTTACACTGCTGAACTGAGTCTTGTGCAGCCATTGTATAACCTCAAGTGATAACATGCTCAAGGAAGCCTCTAGAAGTTAGGAAAACTTGTTCACTCTTACTTATGCCCAAATTAGAACAAAGCAGTGAGCATGGAGGTGTAGTTTTAAAGATGAGCCTCCCTTAAACCTCATTTTAACATGCCATTTTTCAACAGAATATTTTATAGATAGCCTAATAAAAACTAACTGATGGAAAGAAAGTTAACATAATTATTTACTTTTTGCACATGAACACGTAGAATGATTGTGATGGAAGAGTAGAGATGGGGCATATATTTGCTTTCAACTTGTTGTGGCACGAGGTGCTCACAAAGACTTGGAAAGTAGAGCCTAGAGAAACGTCTCAAGTAGTTCCTTTTATAACTTCCTGACATGTCTCCAAAGTCTCAGCAGATGAGATGTGGTTATTACTGAATGTCTTAAACTATGAAGAGAGCACAGTAAACAAAACCTTTCATAAGATTTAGTCAGTTGTGATACTGCTTTCCTTGGTGAGGGTGATGTAATTCTCACCATCACTAACAGCAATTAGCCATGGAAATTTTTCATGTTTTCTAATTGTTAGTATTATTGTGTGCTTTTAATAAATACAAAGTATCTGACTGATGCCTAGAAGATTAAGCATACACTTAAGTGCTTAGCAGAAGTTGGGTCCTTAAATGACCCTTCTGTATTTCCTTTGTCATGGCACTAAAGCTGCTGCGCTTCTTGAACTTTATCTGAGTAAGTGCTGCATACTGTATTTATATCAGACACATTTTTTTGTTTGCATTTTGGCTTTATGAAATGTCAGAATCAATCTTATACTAATGAAATGTCCAAATTTCATCTCAGCTATGAACATAGCTGCTAATCCTATAAGATGTTTACTTTCTGCCTCTCTGGCTATGTATAGTAACAGAGAGTCTGCCAACTTAAGCACTGCTGACAAACGTCTCCCTACTGCTAGTCAGTCTAATAAATGTTATTTCATTGAGTAAAGATTTAAAATTAATTAATTAAATGTCATTAAAATCCCTTGCAACCTTTGACAAGTTTGCTCTTACTGCAGGCCAGTAAAAGTAGTTACCTGAATGCTGCACAACCACCCCTCGAACCCTACCCGATCCAGTGATTTTTGTGCTTTAATCTTACAATTTAACTTGAATCATTGTGGAATACAGCTTTTGATGGTAGTGGCTACATTTTGGGCAGAAATGTAGTGAAAGGGGAAAGGTAGGTTGTTCCAAGGGATGCAAAACTGGCAGGAAAAATGTACACCAAAGGTCACTCTGAACAGTCTGGCCTTCGTAGCACATCATACGGAGTGTAACTAGAAACCTTCCCAACTTTGCTTAAAAGTGGATTTTAAAATTTTTACTGTGTCATTCACAAAGTGTGGGCTATGTAATTTTCAGCGTGAAGTCTCAGGCTGCTTTGCTCTGTGAAGGCTGTGGTCAAACAGTTCACAGGCAGCGTGTCCAGAGGAGTGTGGGTGAGTGCATGTGATGGCATTTTTCACATTTCATTTCGAAGCATCAGACCCTGATTTTCCACACCCTTGGCACCTCTACAAACACCACCAGAAGTCTGCTCAGGAGGAATGGTGTATTTATTTGCACTGGCCTAGTGCCTGAGGAATTACCGAGGAATTACCCTTGTGTGCTGACCACCCTACAAAAAATAGTTTCAACAAGTGTTCCTCAGACTTCTGACACCCAGGGAACACTTTGGTTTAGATGGGTGTTGCTAGACAGATGACAGGTACAGCCAGGCAGCCCCTGCAGTCCTGTGAACTGTCATTAGACTCGTCACACAACGCCACCCTTCTCCGAGTGGAGTGGGCTCCTAGTCCTGCTTCGCTCTGGGGAGTGCTTGAACAGGTAGAGCCTGCAGCCATCTTGCACAATTTCCCTTGCATGCCATTTGGGAGTCACCTGAGGTTTTTCCCCCACAGGTTATGGAACAAGCTGATGAGGAAGAGTAGGTAACATGCCCCAGAACATTGTGGGAATCCAACTTGGCACCTCACTTGTTCTGAAGCAGATGCATACACGCGCTCAGAAGCAGCAGCCACTGCCTGGCTTGGTAACTGAGTGGAGTGGCACAGCTCTTCACCGTGAAAATAGGAGAGCCATTTTCACATGCTTTGTGGAGTGTTACTGCTTCTCACAGTCCTGCTGGCAACCAGCCAGGTACTATGGGATTTTGGCAGTTTAGGACCACATCTAATAGCAGTCTGATCTGACCTGAGATCTGGATGTGTTACCTCTTATTTCTGCCTTTATTTAGGCAGTGCCACTTTTCAGCAAAGAAATCACAAATATGGTTTTAATTTTCTTGGATCAGATGAACTTTCCCTCAGAAATCAACATCTGGTTTGGCCACTGGAGACCTTCTCGATTCATTCACTTTCCTTAAACTTATCAGGAAACTTATCATCCCTTACAGTATTAGTATCTTCCTTGTTCCAGGGTGAACCAGGAAAGTCCACTTTTCTAAGTGCCTTTCATGCATTCAAAACCAAGACCACAGTTTTTAACAAGATGTAAAGAGGTTTATTCATAGCAATTGTATGTACTTTATGCACGTAGTTATTGGGAAAACGAGCAGCCCATGGGCCTAAGGTCTTCAGAAGTAGTTGTGCTTTCCTCTTGTAATAGACTTGTTCTTGTCTGATTCTCACTCTTAAGATTATTGGGGTTTCTTGGTATTTTACAGTGTCTTATTTGGGGATCTGTGGAGGATTTATCATCAAATCCATGCTAGAGCATGACACAGAACTGCTGGTTAAATAAATGACATTTCCTGAAGTGACATGGGACCAAATATACCTTTCTAGCTCTGCTGTGTGGGACTCAAAATGATCCTTCAGAACTGTGAAAGTGCCAGGAAAGTGTTGGGCAGAAAGGTGTCATCCCTCAACATCTGACTGAGAGCCCTTCTCTGTTTAGTATTTTTAACCTCCTTCTGTTTAGTTCCTGCTCTGCCACTTAATGTAATGCCCGTTTATTGCAGAGTGCTTTTAGTTTGGTCCTTTTAAAAGCTCCCTGAGGCACAATGATGCCTAGAAATTAATGTATTCCCTTCCCGCACATCAAGCAGATGTGCACATATTGAGTTAGTGTCTACAATGCTTAGCTGATTTCTTCTCAGAGCACAGTTGGATCACTGCTACATACCAAACCCATTTGAGGCCTTTGTAACTATCAGGATATGCAGCTTTATATTCACAATATTTGTAGCTTTAATTGCAAAGCACTTGTATGACTGGTTTTTAGAAAATCACTAGTCCCAAATACACTGCACTAGCAGGCAGCACTGGCTGCAGTTGTTGGATGTGGCTGTGTTCAAGAGGATCATGTGTGAGCCACTCTTACCATTCCATGGTGGCTGGCTTTGCTATCTTTGCTGACCCAGCTCTTGTTCTTACTGCTGGAATAAAAGACACCTTTTGGCTTTGCTATCTTTGCTGACCCAGCTCTTGTTATTACTGCTGGAATAAAAGACACCTTTGAATAGGCTGCTGCTGGTTGAGAAGCGGAGGGCTTTGGTTAACATGCTAGGCAAAATCATCCTTGCCAAGGAGTTAACACATATTCCAGCTAATGGTTAGGGTAAAACCTGCTTCTCCTTCCCTCAAGTGAAAGAAAATCCTGCCCTAATGTTCATATTACACAAATCCATGAGAGTTACTTCTCAGCTGGCGTTGGGGTCACTCATTTTATCTGTAAATGGCAATGCCTTATGTTTCATCAAAACCAAATGTATCTTTCCATCACACACCTGCAAATCTTCTTTGTATCATACCCCTACTGCTGAGAGAGTCAGCAGAAGTAACTATGGCAGAGCATCAGTCCCGCCCTCCTTTTCCAGCCTTACCATAGAGAAAAGTGCCATCACACTTGCTACTAAAAATGTCAAATTCAGGGCACGTTGTGTTTATCAAGGTGAGACACCGTAAGGATGATATCCTGGAAACCCCTCCAGCCCTTTGAGGCAGACAAAGCACCCTTCCCACTCTACTAAAAAGACTCAGCTGCCCAAGTCAGTCTTAAAAATATATATTTATTTTAAGCATATGAAACATTAGGATAGGCATGAGTATAAACACAGAAAGATTAAACATGGCAATGAACTTGCAGCCAGGTAACACTAGCAGTAATTCAGAGGCAGAGGTTACCATTTCACATATGAAACCTGTTGAAAATTGGTTATTTTTGGTACTAGACATTCTAGATTTCGCTCATCTCAATTTTAGTTTGAAAATACCGTGTCATTCTACCCCTTCCAAGTTTTTATTTAGAAGTTATTTGTGTAAATACCGATTTTTACATATCATATAAAGTGCATTCAGGTGAAGGATGGAATAAGGTAAAGGTGCAATTTCCAGTGCACTAGAGGAGACTGAAGCAAAACACACTCAAATCATTGACTTGGTTCTGATCAGTCAAGAGCTTGGTTTTGAATCAAATCTGAAGAATATATTGAGTAATGGCACAGGAATGCAAACACAATTTCTAGGAGACAGCTTTAAAGTAGGCACTAACTACTAGAACCATGGCTTGGCAGCATATTTACCTTTTAAGTTTTGCAGAGCAAGGTCACATTCCTCTATTGATAATAGCTAGAATAAAAATATGCTGAAGTTTGAAATGTTCCTCCTAATGTGATCCTGAACAGTTGTTACTGTAAACAACATTCTGTAAATCTTGAGTGTTATTGTATGCATTTTCCTGTAGACGATGAGCTGCTATTTTGGAATTCCAATTTTTTTTTTGTTGTTGTTAGAAGTGCAGCCATTCCCATCTTTAACTAGCCTTTAAGCTTGAAGCTGTTCCTAACATCGGTCAATCAGCAGGTCTTGTTCAGCTCAGGCTTTATAGTTCACATGTAGTTAAAGAAAAACCGAAGAAAGCTAAAAGAAAAGACCAGCTTCAACTCCCACCTTCTCGTGTACCTCATTTCTGTGTCAGAAATTTGAGAAAGGCTAAGGAATATTGTGAATTAAAACACTCTGACATCATTTTCCCCCTTAAGACATGTTGGGGATGTAGAGCAAAGGAGCAGCACCAAAAATTCCACTTGTTTTTACACCAGTGGACTCCTCAGTCTCCATTCTGAGAGGTCAGTGCAGTGCTGGAGCCTCTTACCCCTCTTAGCACATCTGTTACTTTTGTGAAGCTTGAACCAACATTCCCAGTATTGTTATACTGACATAAAGGAAAGAACAGTTACAGTGAGGGTTTTTTTCCCTTACACTCAAACAGAAATACTTCCTGATATGAAAATACAAAAAGAAACATTTTTTAAAATTACAACTTCCATCTCTCTTTTATATAAACTGTGCTTATGAACAGCTAGGGGAAAAATCCTGTAGAATTTGAGATCTGAATACCTGAACTCTTCTCAGTCATCCTTTTTGTCAGAGGTACTTGAGTTATCCTCTTCATTGCCTTCAGGACAGATTTTATTTCTTCCAACTGGTGTTGTTTCTGAGACTGGGACTGTAGTCTTTGTAACTGGACTGTGTTTGACTTGAGGTGACTCAAAGTCATCCTCCTCCAACATATCTAACTGGTATCTCTGCAGCTCTAGGTATGTAGTAAACAACTTGGCATATTCTGGATGCTTGAATGCAAAGTCCTTGAACTCATCTGAAATATATGAAAAATATGGATACTATAGTGCAAGAACAGAGTCATTTTCAGTGCCTGCTCCTTTTACCAAAGCTGACCTCCAGTTACTTCCCTCTGAAGCATCTCAGGGATATCACACAAATTATCCAGGTCTGTGCTTCCACAGTTTTCCCCAGGAAATGAGATGAGAACCATCAAATATTTTCAGGGAGAAAAAAAAGTAGGAAACTCTCACTGTCAATATGACTATTGGCGTGCTCTTCATTACAAAAGGATGTAACTTACCATAGGACAGCTTTCCAGTTCCATCTGCATCAATTTCTTTAAAGAGCATAGAAACATCAAGCTCAGGCACCCCCAGAGCAGACTGAATGATACAAGCAAACTCATTTTCGGTGATAGTGCCATCCTCATCCACGTCAAAGAGCTGGGAAAGAAAGTGCAGAAATACTTCAGCATCAGTTTGCTGATGAACCTTTTGTGCACACTGGCCACCCATATCAGGTTTCTAGTGTTCAGTGCTTAGGATCTGGAGAGACTGGTTGCATCTCAGATGCTTTCTTTGGCAAAAGACTTTATGTATTTTCTCTGGAATAGGACGAAGCAGACAGCAGAGCAGTGTACATACTGAGTCAGGATTAGAGCATTCTGCAACAACATACCTCGCAGCATTGGCTCAGTAATAAACCCCAGCCAAATCTGATTTATTCAGTAATAAACCCCATCCAAACCCACACAAAAGTTTATGTTTATTGTCAGCATAAGTTAAGCTAAGGGTCTACTGGATTCAGCCACTCTATACTGGAACACCTTATGTTTTAGTCTTAATTTTCATTAAGTTATGGCACATCTGACATCAGATTAAATTTGCCATTGTTTATGCTCTGATGTAAAATACCTGCATTTTAGTACATGTGACTTGTCACCCACTAGGGAATTATTATAATTAACAGGGAATTTTGGTGACCAGAATGCAGGCAGTAGATTTCCGCTGATCATCCCATCCTTTCCAGAGTGGTGACAGTAAGAATCTGCTCTGAATCAGGGCTGGAGAAATACAAGGGATGGACAGCTGTAATTCTTAAGTACTTGCTACAGGCAAACTCCTCATTGCAAAGGAAAGTACATTTAGTAGCAAACAAAACAAGTAGCAAAAGGAAAGTCGTAGTTCCACTTCAGACTAAAACAGACTGCTACCAGCTAAACCAGTCCTTTCCTCCTGAAATTGGGAATTAAAACAAATTAATAATTTTATAATCATTGCAACTATTAAGATACTAGAGAGTGTAGTCTAGAAAACAAAACAATGAAACAGAAAGAATAGCTGCTAGCCTTGCTTCTTCATAGGAATCTGTAATGATAAAACATCCTGTAAAAGCACAAATCAACAGCTGCAGTGCTTATCTGTAACACAACCAGTGGATATAATGGTTTAACAGAAGAAATCTGATACTTTCTGAGTACAGATTGCTGTTAAAAAGTACCCAGTTTAAGATTAGCATGGTCCATAACTCAATGTATTGTTCAATATAGTTTATAAGAACAGATTAGTGGGTAAAATAACTGAATTTGTGTCAAAGATCTAAAAAAAAAGTCGCTTGAGCATTTTTCCATTCAGGGACTTATAACCAGGGCAAGCCCGGTCACATATTGCCTGCTTGTACCTGAGATCTGAAAGGAGCTGCTGCTCCTTGACTACTGGTACTATCAGAACACCACAGTACCAGTCAAAAGATCTCAGATGCAGCCCAGTCTTGGTTCTGCCAGTCCAAGTAGCCGTTTCTGATTCCCCCTGCAACCCCATCACTTTGTTAACAACAGGGATTCTAGTAAGCCCTTGACCCACAAGAGGGTATTGCTCCATCTATTGTCTACTTGTGACATTGAAGAATCGCTGCAGAAAAAAAAACCTCAGGCACAAAAACCCCACAAAAAATGCAAGCGCTGCTGAATCATTTTTGGAATTTGCCTGCCAAGTTTCATATTCATTAGTGCCTTCACATGGCTTTTGAAACCCTTTTCTATGATGCCTGTGATTCTCCCCCTCCCCTTCACACTCTAAATGTCAATTGGTTTAAGAGTATTACTCAGATTCACATAACAGATTGAAGCTATAAACTTATGATTTGAAAGCTAACAGATTTAAAGTCAGTCTAGATTTGTCAGTTTTGTAGATTTACACAAAATTGAGCTTACCTTAAATGCCATCCGAATAGTCTCTTCTGTGTTGGCTGGGTTACAAAGAATAGACAGACCAATTACATATTCCCTGAAGTCAATGGTGCCATCTCCATTCTGTACCAAAATATGTATTACAGTAGTTATAGTTAATATTGCAAATAGCTTTAAAAGCTGTTTATAAATCAGCTACACAACATGCACTGTGAAGGTTTACAACACTAGAGGTATTCTCCCTGGAAAAACTACTAACAGCTCACTTAATCTGTATAATACTAGGGGTGAAGTAGCAATATATGTATTTTCAAAGCTCAGAGACCCATGCAACATCCTGGAATAAACAGGCCAACAGTAAGGCTGTTGTCTTGAGTTAATTACTCCTAAGAACCTTCAGCAATAAAATATATGCCACCAAAAGTACAGCCTGATGATGCAGTAAATCTACACTGTCTATCCTAAGTCTTTCTTTGAAGCAAATGCATTGCCCTACACGCTGTTTTGAAGCCAATGCACTGTCCTACCTTTTAAGCCAGAATTTATTGTAACAGCCTCTCTGAAAATTCCAGTTGTGATCTGAATGAACATTTCACTGTGTTAACTACAAAGTTACAGCAACAAAACTGTTGGAGTGGGATTCCTGATCAGTTCTATGTAGGCTGCATTATACCTGCAGATTGGGAAAATGGCAGATGCCTGTTGAAATATAGGCTGAAGTTAGTACTGTTCTGGGACTGCACTGCAAGTTTCTTGAGGGTTTTGGGAAACATCCTGCCTGGGGAATAACCAGATATCAGTGTTAGCTGTTGGGATGCAGCGTAGGTAGTGGAAGCACTGCAGAGGTGGCTAGAAGCCCATAGATTGGAACATTTACAATAAGGGAACTTAACAAAAACATTTTATAAGCAAATGAAAGCATAAAGTGGAATTCCCTTTGTGGATTATGTGCTGCACTTCTCAAGAAGAAAAAGACTTTTTTAAAAGTGGACTCTGAGAACAGCACAAAACTTCTTCAGCCAAGCAAAAGAGGGGTGGTCTCCTGGGTAAATCTGTAGCAAACAAACAGATCTAGATTCTATTTCTGGCTCTCCTACCAAGTCCTAATGCCCACTTGAGAATGCCAACCTTAACCTTTCTGTTCTTGGCTTTTTAGTGCTTTGCCAGTGAAGAAATGCTAAAGCTGCTCTTTAGAGTGCTTTGAAAGTCCTGGGTTCTATGAAATAGGGATTTTTGTTACTGAATTTAAATTTTCAAGATACTCCTCAATTAACAAGATATGTGTAATAATGTGTCCACTACTAACTTCTCTTTCCCAACCTATGCATTGGACAGGATTTAAAACTGCTAAATTTAGCCTTCAAAACCAATTCAGGACTGTTCTGCACTGGTAACTATTACTTTCTGTGTATCAATAGGCTAATCAATCATTTTGGAGACATGCAGCCTTTGAACATCTTATACTTTAAAGACATGTGAGTTTTAAGGAAATTTTTAGCAAAGATATGAATAGTCTTTAAGTTGCTTTCCTGAGTGCTTGAGGGATATACCTCTTAACAGTTTGCAATCATTAGAAAAGGGCAATGTTCTCTCATAAATGCTGTTTTATTTACAAATTTGTACTCTTATTGTACTACAGAGTGTGACTTTAAATATTTCGGCTACATCACTATTTTCAGACATCATTATTTTTTAGGCTGTATTCTTAGTAAAGGATTGTTTGATTCCATTAAAATATTTTTTAAAATTTATTTTTAAAGTTATGATATGTATCACAGAAAAGGAAATGGGAAGCAAACTTTAAATGAAATAGTCTCATTAAAAAATAACTTCTGAAATAACATGGCCATGGCTGCACACATTAAAAATGACAAGAGCTAATAAGGGTCGTATTACTTTCACTAAACTGCTAAACCCCAGTAATCAAAACTGTGCAGTTTGATACACAGAACTCCAGCCATCTGAGTAGAAAATAAAGTTACCATGCTTGCAAGTTCATGTTGTGACTAGCTCTACTAAACCCTAGGATGCTGGCTAACTTCCAGATGCTCTGGCATATTGGTTAAGCAGAAATGGTAGGGCTGTTGCCTGGAAGAGGGATGGGACTTAGACTGAAAATGCAGGAAAGGCTTCAGAGCTTGTGCAGCTCTGTGGCAAACGAGCAGTTGCAATAGTCTTTCTACAAGTATCTAGCTGTGTGTTGGGTACATATCAGCCTATGTACCCAAGAATATTTTAAGGAAGCAACATGTGAGCTGGGCTCAAATTCTCCAAATAGCAAAGTAGAACATCAACATTTAGATATTTGTATTTATGTTACATAAACCAATCAAAACATAGTGTAATCTCAACAACCCTTGTTTTCTTTAAGGAGACTAGTTTTCTGCATCTATTTTCACCGTAGCATGCTATGGTAACTAGGGTTTTGTTTTGACTTTTTATATAATACAGAAAATCTTACACTTAGGGAAGCAAGGAAGTTTGCATTGTCATAAGCAGTCTCCATTTAGAGTCGTACAAGGACTGCAAGACAGGTTCAGTCAATGAAGTTTAAAGTCCTACTGACTCCAAACCTTTTTCTCAGTATGTAAAACAATGGGAAAAATAATGTGTGTGAGTGTGCTAGTTGTTCATGTCAGCTAAGTAAAGAGGGCTACCAGAGAAGCTACAACTGGACCATTCCGGGAGGAACTGCAGATGCGCCTCTTGTGTTCGTCTCCAGGCTCATCATAGAAGAGGCTGTTGTAACGAAACTTTCCACTGCCTGTTGCTGCATGCAAGTTCTAACTAGTCACAGAGGGAAATTCTCAAACAAATCTGTCAGGATGGCACACATCTGGAGGTACTGCACTTTCCCTCGTGCTCACTTTACTATTACTCACAGCCCAAGTGCCACTGTGGGTAACTGTGTTTTGCACTGAATCACTGGGAAGTGGGCGAATACCATCAGGAAAGAACTGACCTCTTCCATCACGATTTGGGCCAGTATGAATATTCTTACTGCTTGTTTCTGTCACCCATCTTGGTATTAAACAAAGTGCATGAGGAAAAAAGTCTGGGCAAAAGTTGTACTTCCTAGTTGCAAGTAAAAGGCTTCTGCAAGTATATGAGGGAGGAGATTTCATCAGTTTGGAAAATGCTATTTGCCAGATGTAACTGCAAGATTTAGAAATCAAAGCTATGGCAATTGAGAAACAAAACAAACCATGGTACCTTACTAGCAGTGAGATGCCCAGCAGGCACTGTGTTTCTCAATTAGTCACTGATGTCTCCCTGGGGAGGGGCAGGGGTATGTAGACTCTGGAGAGACTCTGGAGGCTGCCTGTAGGCTGGGCTACTCATCCTTTCACATTCCGGGCAGCTAGTGCACACCCCAGACAATTCTGTTTTAAAGCAGCAGAGCCCTGCTGAGAAATCTGCCTTGTTACAATGCAATGTAAGAACTGTTTCTGTGAACAATATAATCATTAATTCAAAGAAAAGTTCATGGTTTTCCTTTTTCTTTAACTCAATTAGACAGAACTAGCTTGAGTGGGATGCTGCAGTCTGATAAAATGTAACTCTGATAGCCAGAGGTTGATTTTGGCTGGCTGGCTTCTACGTGACTGCATTATTACAGCAAGCTTCTCTAAATATAAATGTAGTATTTTAAGTTGTTTTCATTAGAACTACAATAAGGCTTGAAGGAAAGAGAGAAAAGACTAGTTAATAGAATTGTAGGTAGGAGAAAAAGGTTGTAAAAGTAGCCTTATATAAGTCTTCAATTTTTGTCCTAGCCAGCAGGTACATCTGACAGTACCACTGAAATTTTGCTTCAGCAGACAAGCATGAAAAAGCAGAAGTAGGAAGGAAATTATATATATGGTTATGTAAATTCATTCATCATCATAGTTATTGCAACTCTCTTCTTTTTCCCCTTGTTAGAAATTACTGCATGACTCTCTTACAGTGATTGCCTTAAGGCAAACAGAGCTTTATTCCAGCTTAGAGAATGCTGACAAATCAGAACAGTAACACCAACACCAAACTTACGAGACTTTTATATGATAACTATACTCATATACAAGCCACTGCGTGTGAGAAAAATAACTACGCTTTGATCCTTCAACATATTCCCTCACTTCAGAGTCTAGAGAGAGTTTTCTGGGACAGATTTAGGCAGCTTTCCAACTGACAACTTACACAAACCCTTCACAAAAGCAGACTAATACATGCACAAGAGGAGTCACAACACTTAAGGCTCAGCTATCTACCACTAGCTAAATCAGCCTTAGAACAAGGAAAAGACTACAGTTCTCTAGCACAGGATTATAGTCTTCCACATATATCTTCCAGACAAAGCTGCTTCTTCCCTGCTATGCCTTCACGAATACATGGTCAGCTGCAGCCAGTCTTCAATGGTCACTTTGATCTTCCCATCTCCATCTTGGTCCAGGGACTTAAAGGCCCGGAACATGCTGTCCAGGCGTACCAGGCAGCTGATGAAGTTGTTGAAATCCATGCTGCCATCCTCGTCGGCGTACCTGCGCACGATTACCTGGCTCAGCTGGTCGCTCAGGTGGAACCCTGCCGCCTTCAAGGCGTGGGGCACCTGAGCTCTCCCAACAGTGCCCGACTGATCGGTATCGTACTGCTTGTACACACACTGCCACTTCTTGATATTGTTCCACAGATACTTAAACTCTTCAAAGCCCAGTTTGCCATTTGTGTCACTGTCCATAACAGCTACCATGCTACGGCATGTGTCTAAGCTGAAGCCATCTGTCTTCAAATCTTGATGTCTGGAAACAACTTTGTTCAGGATGTCCCTTAGCTCTGTGGCAGACACTTCCATATCATCTCCGGCCAGCTGGACAAAAAGGCGACGAAACTGTCTGATCTCATCACTCTCATGAGCTTCCACATTTGTAAAATGATTGTGAGGAGGTGGAGGTGGTTCTGGATTGTACTGAGCTGCTGCTTCACTTATAAGATTGACAAGACCTCCAACAAGTCCTCCAAGATTCCCTCCTTGTCCACCTCCTGTTAGGAGACCTCCAAGGCCACGTGCAAGGCTTCCTCCATGACCACTACCACTTCCTCCACTCAGCAAAGCTTTAGCAAGGAACATCACGAAGATTTTCCGAAGGGAGTAACTCAGAGATCCCGTGCTTCTGCAGCTCTCTGAAGCTGTGTTGTGACTGAGCTGGGCGTGGGCAAAACTCAGCTTACCTGCATGCTTAGACTTTCCCATGTCTATGCATGTCTGTGGCTGCCAGCTATCTGGTGGGAGTTTCTGCCAAATGTTGACACGCCTCTATTTCTTTTTTTTTTCTTTTGTGCATCATTAGCTTTATGTGATCTGAGGAATCTTTTTACAAAAACAAACAGCGATGAGGCTGAAAGCTGCAGAGTAGAAGTCTCAAAATACCTGTGCTCATAATTACAGCAATTTCCAAAGAGACCTGGCACATCAGTATGAGCATTCCCCAGTTAAGCTGATCTCCTTAAAGATGAATGCAGCGAAAGCTTACTAGAGTTTTTTCTTGCAGTCTTTTATGCCTTCCACTTTTTTGGTAAATTGAGCACTACATTGCTAATTTTAGTCACTGATGTTGTTGTGCCAGGTGGGCAAAATGAAAGTCGTCTTGATCACTCTTAATTATTTTGGTCGCCCTATCATATTTCTACTTGTGCTTCAGGGACTGTACTACATATTCATGGGTCCAAGATGTGGAGGCAAGAAAGAAGAAAGGATGAGTGCCTAGCTGTGCTGGAGCTTCAGTATGCTCAGCACTTAAAGAAACACAGAACCACAGAATGTCAGGAGTTGAAAGGGACCTTGAAAGATCATCCAGCCCAAACCTCTGCCTGAGTAGGATCACCTAGATTAAACCACATAAGAATGCGTCCAGATTGGTCTTGAACGTCTCCTGTTTCAATGCTACAAAACACATTTGACTCCTCTTTATTTTAGAGCTTTTTTATCTGAAAAAATCCTGGAGCAGTTTTAATTAGCATGTACAAGACAACGACCTCCCAAGGACGGGTGTCGTGCTAAAGCTAACTTATTTGGGAAGAGTGATGCTAAGCTGGGAGAGCTTCTGTGATAAGAAACAAACTCCAGTTCACTTCTTGTACAGCATTCTGGTTGCACTGAAGCACATAATGGATGCCCAGAAGAAAGATGAATTCTGTGCCATGCTGTAGCCACTATCATAGCATCTAGTCACTGATGCTTCTGGTATAGTCAGAGGACAGCATCCACAGAGCAATTTTTCTCATCTTCAGAGAGAAGCAGAAAATGTGAGATACCACCACTGACTATGGGGGAAAGCATAAATGATCAGATTAACACCGAGTCTCCTTTATGGGTGGAAACGGGCAAGAAAGGTCTTTGTAACGCCTAACAGCACCCATCACAAACACAGCAGGAACACAATGCTACAGTCTGCTTCAATCTGCCTTAAACTGCCTACTTACAATTACAATAGTTAAATAACTGTCAGCGTGTATGTACATAAGCTAAAAATCTGAGGAGGGCGTTAAAATAATGGTGGTGCAGCAGCTTAGTCCATGAGACAGCTGTCATCTCACAACGTACAAAGTGACCAACACTTTTCTGGCCAAACTTCAGACGGAAACTGTAAGAGTCACCTATCTTGCCTACAGGAATTGCTACCCAAGACGCATCAATTAAGCCAGATGTAATGAATTAAATATTCTTTTGGGATATGATTTTTAAGAAAACACAGTCAAGTTAGTTAACCAACTACTCACCCTGTCGAAGAGTAGAAACAGCTCTTTGAGGACATCTGAAATAGGCAGCTTCAAGTACTCTGCAAACTCCTCAATTCCAATTCTTCCCCCTTTGGAAGCACTTGCAATAGCAGCAAAGGTATCCAGCTGCTCTCTGACATGATTCCATTTTAGGCTATGCAAACATGAGGGAGAGGAGATATTTCTATACAACAGACCTTGGACAGATGGAATTTCAGGAGGAGTTATTATAATGTTCAAACACAACAAATATAGAAACAGAGCACATGTGTACAGCATTAGAAATGCTGTAGGTTTTATCTTGGTGTTTTTAAGATTAAATAGGTAATTAAGGACTGCTGTCCCCAGTTATTAATATTAAAAGTACTCAGTTCTCTGCTTGGGTATATCAGACTTCCTTGGAGTAACTTCTAAGAGCTAGAATCTTCTGTGCAGTCAGCAGGCTAGTCTAGCAGAGAGCTTTCCATTACTGTAAGTTTACGGGCAGCATTATTTTGCTGCATCATGCTCTCGTGTGACTGTTTCCTTAGCAGAAGGGAACAGGTCCCAGTTTTATTAGGTAACTCTACCCAAACGCTGGTATTGTTACAGACTGAGCAATAAATACAGCACTGCACCTCAATAAGCTTAGGATTTCTGTGTTAACCACTGAAGAGTGTTCCAGAGTCCTAGAAATGGATATAGACCACATATGTAATAAATGAAAATTCACTGTGCATACTCTGGCCACAGACATGCCAAGTTAGTTGTTACTGTATGATTTAAGTGGTTCAGTCCTCATTCACCTCTATCCAGACAGAGAAGTCAACACCACTTGCGAAACATGGCTAAACAATACAACTAGGAACACTATACCACTGGCTAAAGTCTCAGGCTGGAAAGAAGGTTTTTTACTTCTTACTAAACTCTGTCCTTGCATGTCCACAGAAGCAGTTTAAATTGAGCATCATGATTCCCATCAAGTGCCTAAGATATCTACTGCTCTATCTTCCTTGTCTTTTGGTGAGATAAATCCATAAAAGGTTAGAAAAATGCATTTTTCATCTTGTAACGCTGCCTACAAAAATTGCTTGGGATTAGTTCTTACTGGGATTTCCTCATCTCTGATTTCCATACAGTTTATGTATGTAAGCTGTGTGCATAAATTCACTAAACTATGCAAGGCCAAGGCAGTCACTAGGTGATTTATACTTTGTAGATGGACATCAACACACACGGCACTGCAATAATTAGGCTACTGACAGCTCAACTTCCCTTACTTGAGTTTCTTGCTGATTTTGGTGAACTCCACCAGTCCAGCTTCCATGGGTAAAGTCAGCTGTCCAGCTGAAATCATCAGTCTGCAGTCTTCAAAGGTGTGATCAGTGACTGGCACATTCAAAGCACTGAAACAAAATTAAGAAAAAAGAAAAATCAATTTCTTATATGAAAATTACTTCTCTGTCTCATTTGGCTTTACTGCTAATACACAAAACAACTGATAATTCATTCTTGCACTGCTGGAACTAAGATAAGACAATATGTTCCAGTTTGTGAAACCATACTGTGAAACTGCATTATAGCAGTGTCACGATGATTGCAGCCCAGTAGCTTTGAAGAATGAACCACCCAATTAGTTTTGCCAAGAAAATAATGGAGTAATTTATCCCAGCTTTCCATGAATTGAACATATTGTGTTCCAATGTAAGTTAACCTTCTTTATGCTCCATGTAAAAACAATTGGTGTTTTAAGTGTAGGAATTTGACACCTCTTAAATATAGAGAAATACCTAGGACTTGATTAAATTGTACTTCAAGGCTAGGATATATGTGGAATTTCTGAATATAAAAGAAAAGTTCTCAAAGATTTTATTCATGACTGATTACATACGTTGCCATGGTTTGTCGGACTCTGTTGGCAAAAAGAATGGGATCATTCTTTTCTTCCTCAGTAGGAACATGAACAGGAAGAAACTAAAAGAGATGAGTTATCCAATCAATTCAATACTCACCACTTTACTAGCAACATGAACAATCTCTTGTTATTGTTTGGGATAGGGGAGAAACAGGTGAGAAGAATTAGCCATGCAATGAAGAAACTGGACACTAGAGGTCTCAACCGCCTTAGAAACCATTCTGGCTCTTAGCCCAAGCCCTACACACCTACATATGAGTTTTAGGCCAAAACCACCTCTTCAAGAGTGGTAGCAGCATATTTCCTATGAAAAAATCAAATCCCAAAAGAAGGAAGGTATAACGGATGCATACTTATTTGGACAACTAAATGCTACATAGGTAAGAATGTGAGTCTGAAATACTGTGCAGTCCCTTTCAAAGATCCTTTTTAGGTGATGCTATATAGTTGCATAGTGATTGAAAGTTTTTAAACACAACTGTAGTCTCACCTTGTACCCGTTAATTGTGTCTGTCAGCATCTGACTGATAAGTTTCCTTTAAGGTTTTCTCTACTATGAAAACATTAAGGAATCAGTTCTGAATTGTTAGTAGAACACTAACAGGATGCAAATTCTGCAAAATCTTGGAACTGCAATCAGAGAGTAAAAGATCCCAACAAGACTGCCCCCTCTCCTCCCAAATCTAGAAAACAACCAAGATCTCTAAACTGCGACACATTTACTGTTGAGGACTTAGCAACTCTAGGATAACTATGAGGCTGGATGCATTCCTGTGTGGTTTAATCTATGTAATTCAGGCAGGGGGTTGGACTAGATGATCTTTCAAGGTCCCTTCTAACTCCTGACATTCTGTGATTCCATTTCTCGTGGTTTACAGGAAGACAGAGTTGCTCATTATATGCCAATATGTTTCTTTGGTTATATTGCAGTTGCTGGTACTGCACTAATCCAGTGGTAACTCTCCCATATGTTCAGTGCTCCTGAACAGTATTTTTGGGTAGTTTTTA
Organism: Heliornis fulica; assembly: GCA_013399135.1. Taxonomy (NCBI): domain Eukaryota; kingdom Metazoa; phylum Chordata; class Aves; order Gruiformes; family Heliornithidae; genus Heliornis; species Heliornis fulica. Next base: position 249,108 of record VXBZ01006766.1, read on the forward strand.
AGGAATCCTGCCTCTTCATGTTTAAAAACAGTAAGTTTATGGAATTGGTTGTCTGTCAAAGAGCCATAATAATTTTCTGTTTATAGCTAAAACTTTTCTCCCCGTAAGGATAGCAGAAGTTTGTCTATTCACATGAAGGTTTAAGATTTCATTCCTTCTGTAAGCAGTTGCCAGCTCTGTTCAAGTCTCATGTATGTTCCTGCTTTATTACAACTCGCCTTAAGAAGTCATGTAACTATAAACTTGGAGGCACAGGCACACTGTACAGACACAGAGAACTGTGTCAGCGTTGAGCCATAACTCTGGGAAGCTTATGCAAAACACGAGGCATGGTCTTAAAATGGTCATTACATCATTTGAGGCTGAGGTCTTGCTCAGAGAGCAATCTAAATTTCTGGTAGGTTAAACAACACCTCCATCCCCTGCAGCAAAACCCACCTTCAAATATTTGTAAAACCAGTTTGCCAGAAACCACAGCTGGGGATGGAGAATTTGGCTTCTTGGCCTCCCAAGGTGGCATGCATGATCTCACACACCCCCTAATTGCTTATCTGGTGAGGACTAATAAGTATACCTTCCCCAACAAATTGCAGTCCTGCAAGAAAAAAAATGTTTGGAGCTCTTTCAGTAGCAAAAATACTTCTCTGATCCGCTTTGGCTTGATCTTACAGAATGTGCCAATTGCTGTATATTTGGCAGCCCTAACACTTGTGGCCAGGTGTGCTGTTTAATCTTCAGTCCCCACATTTCTTAGAATATGACTCAACACACACAAAAATCACTGGCCATGCACTGCAGGTAGAGGCAGTGCAGGCTGGACAGTGTGGAGAGGTCACTCGGTCACGGTATGGGACAGCAACACAAATGTTCACTGCTGAAAGAAGTGTTCTGATTCCCTCCGTTCCCAGGCACATCTGTCCCTTTTCCTTTCTAGAAAGCCTTCTGTAAATGTGTGCCTACTGCATGTACTGTACAGCAACAAGGTGACCCCTTGAAATGAATTTCACCCTTGCACAACAAAGACCATATTGCTAATTGTCAGTGGTAGCGACACTCCCTCTATTCACAAAGCTTTGCCCAACTCTACTGAATTTTGTGTTTTGCTAATAAGCAGCAAGACCTGTCTGAATTCCTCCCATTCATTCCTCAGGTCCCTAAACCAATTTAGTCCACACTGACAGCCTTTGTGGTCTGGTAAGGAGTGTGAAGTAGAACACTTGATGTGATGGCACCTCACTTATCTGGCTCCTCACTACTGTGTTTTAAACGTTGACTCTGACGGGGAGCCGTGTACTGATACTACGAGGTGTGCATCTTGCCTCTGTTGACATTCATCTCTCTTTGTGCTGTGCAGCTGATTTTAATGATCAAGGGAACAGGTTCATTATACAATACTCAGCTTTCTCCCCAGTGCAAGTACTAGAATTCATAAGTAAGCTCTTGGTTGCAGAAACCTTTTAAAGTTCAGTCTGGGAAGATGATGAGGAAGACAAGGATACTGTGAAGGTAGCAGGGAAATAGGAAAGTAGAAAAAGTAGAGAAGTTGTTACCTTTAACAAATCATATTATAATTCTTAGTTTAAACATCTATAAAGTGGGGCTGGTGAAAAATAGCAATGATTTTAGAATACTTTAAAAATAAGGGCATTTCTGACAGCTTTCTTTTAGGAACTCGTAAGACTAAGTGATACATAGATATGGACAACAAATTTACATATATTATTTACATATATTATTTAAATATATGTTTCTGAGACATTTTTTTACTGCTCGCTAACAGTGAGTAATAATGTGAATGATGCATTTATATTAAAGAATCTTAGTACAAATGAATGTGAGTACAAATATATTGGTAAGTCTTACTTCAACTTCTACTCTGGTGAATAGCTGACACAGCGTCATTAGGCACAGCTCTTTTCTGCAAGCAAGAAAGAAAGAGGAAGAAAACCATATTTATTTAAAACCAAGGTATTTGCATGTCAGTGGATAAAGTTTTGTCTAGCATTGACAAAAACCCAGCCAATACTGGATAAGGTTTTTAAGTACCTTGCAATGAAAGTTCCTGAAATAGTGCTTTTGACATTTTCTCTTCAGGGCTTCTGCATCTACCTGTTAATTGCTCCTGGGGCAGGAAACTTCTTGTCATGTGTATTAACAATACTGTACACTTCTTTGGCCAGCAAAACTTATATATCTTACTTTATCTTTGAAGAGGTGAATACATATAGAATTTAAAGGTTTGATTCTGAGAAGTAGCTTTATCTTTTATTCTCTCAACTGCAAAATACAACCAGTTACTTCCTTCTGGAGAACTGAAGCAAAGATTTGTTAGTATTTGCTAGCCATTCTGGAAATTATACAAATGTGTTCCTGAAGCGTCAGCACATTCAGGATCTTCAGTGCTTTTAGAAAAAGCCACCGATTTTAGCATCAACATGTGGGAGGGGGAATAAACTGCTAAAGAGAGTAAGGACAATCACTTCCATTTCTGACTTGTTCTTGTCACTGTGATTTTTAAGCAGAAAAGCACATTTGCTCTTTAAATCAGGTAAACTGCAACAGAAAACCTTCAAGCAATCTTTCTTCCATTCTTGTTTTGGACTAAATAAAAAGTAGAAAAGGAAAAGCCAGATGACCTAAGAAATCCCTTCTACTTTCTGTAGGAATTCACTCTTACCACTTGATTTTCTAACATATAATACTAGACACTGCACCCATTAAGGCACAAAACTAAGAAAGAATTACTGTGTGAAAGCAGAAACTGGGTCAAGAGATTTCCGAGGAGGAGACTGGTACTGTCCCATCCTGTCCACAATTTACAGGAAGTTTTACAAAGATCACGACAGTTCCGCATTCGTTAACTGCGGGTTTGCATGGGGCGTGTTCTTCTCCCGGTTCCAGTTACTTTTATTAAGTACCTCTAGATCCTACCCCATCTATCCCAGCTTTTCCCATGATTTTGCTAAGCTGTTCCTTTTATCATCTCACAGGTTTGGATTTGAGTCTTCATCATCCATCCACCAGGCTTAGAGCTGTTCTTAAGTTTTAGTGAATGGGCAGCCTCCTCCCTGACACAAAAATATCTCTGATTTCATTTCTTTCTTCACCTACTCCTACACCATCTCTCATAACTGATGACACAGCTCCTTTTCAATCTTCCCCAAGCATTTCCCCCTCATAAAAACAGATCTAGAAGAACATGTGTCTTGGCTTAGTTGAATCTGTTTGGGCAGACTGTTTAGCAACTGGGAAGGCAGTGGAGGGGGATCTATATGTAATTTTCAGTTGGATTAAGAAACTTACAGTGAATAACCCTGCCAAGTCCAGGTCACAGTATCCTAAAGAAAAAAACAAAACACAGATATGTATGACAAAACCAGATGAAAATTAGAGAGCAAAGTTACAATGTAAAACAGGCACAAGTTTAGCAAAAGCAGATGATGGTTTTATAGTCCTGTAGTGAAAATAAATAAAGGTGCCAAGGTGACTAGGATTCCTTGCTTTAAAAATTTAGAAATTAGAATGGCAGAATTTTGTAATATCAACAATTTTGAATCAAATTCACATAGTTACTTATATATTTTAATTCATTCTGATCCAAACAACAGAAAAAGGAAAAAAAAGAAAATCTGGTAAGACTTTTCTAGAGGACTTCACCAGTGCATTTAGAACAGCACTCTCATAAATGTGTTTGATTTAGATTTAAGGACTTTTCTGCCTGGGTAATCTATCCTGCTTTTTCTTTGGTTTTGTTTTTTGGTTGTTTTTTCTTTTGCTTTGCTTTTTTATTCCATGTTTATTACTTCCTATCTAAAAATCTTCACAGTATATACTGCAGACTCTTAAATACTATCAGCAAAACGCAATACCAAACCCCTTTAGTGGGGATTCACTGGTTGAAATTGATCTATAAAAGGACTTTATTAAGAAATCCTTGTAACTTACTGTAATAACAATCACTTGGTTTTCATCTGAAATTCTATTATGAATGAAAGTTTGGTCTTTTGGGGATTTATTGGATGACCATATAATTTTAAGAATTTAGCAATTTGCTGTACTCATGTCCCAGCATTACACCTGTCAGTGGAGCAGAGCCATCTGTCTGTACCCCTGTCCTTGGCAGAAAACGTAAACATTTACTCAGCAAAACAAGGGAAGGTCGAATGAAAAGAGCTATCAGCAAAGCTGTTCTCTGGAGGTGCCTAAAGGAGGGGGTGTTGGAGGTACTGCCTGGCTCAGCATTGCTTTTGTTCAGAAACTCTGCAAGACCCTTTGCAGTAAGAGTATCTTGAGCTTAAACAAAACATGACTGGAGGGGAAATTAAGTGCATTTTAGGCTTCAAAGTACAGTCTCTGTGGCTTTGCAGGAAGTATTGAACTTCCGCTGCAATACTTTCCCATTCTCCCTCTTATTTGACAGCTAAGAAACCCAGCAGTAAGTTTTTCACAATCAGAATAGCAACTACACCATGATGACACTTGGGAAGCCTGGCTGCTTCCAGGAACAATCCAATGACACAGCTCAGGACAATCGATTCTTCAGAGACAATATAAAATATATATCTATATATATAGGTACTGATTAAGTCAGGACTTTGACTTCTATTTTCCTAAGTAGTGACCGAAGAATGTTCTGCTTACCAGCTTGTTGGGGTAACGGAGCAACACAGGCTGTACAGGGACTCGTGGAACAAAGGCACCTGCAACCACAAATTAGGATTGTTAAAATTAAGCTTAATACAGCAGTTGGCAGTTTTAAGTATTTAATGTAAGAGATGGTATCTGGAAGGACAAATTTTTAACAGGGTGAGAACAGTGGGAAGTGTTTTTGTTGTGGTTTTTTTTGGGGGTGTTGAGTCTTGGTTTGGTTTTGTTTTTAAATCAGCAGCTCAGCTAGCAAGATGTCAGGACAGAAAGGTGTTAAGTCTCCATTTCAAGGAGGAAAAAGCTGCCTAGGATTCCTAGACTGTTCAAAGTAATTTTCTGTGTATTATCTCCCCACTAATTTGCATTAATTTCTAATGTTTAGATGCTCATAAGGCTGTTGAGTATTTCCTGAACCTTTCTCTGTTCTGATCATCTTTGTAAGGGATATGCATACAGTTCTGGTTCTGTAACTCTGGTTCTGTAAAATAGATGAGCTCTGTGAAACAGTAGGAAAGTACAGCAACATGGCTTTAACTGAAGTGCAACACAACAATGATACCATCAAGTACCTGTTTTACAAATAATCTGTGGTCTTGCTTTGCCAAGAACTATGCAACGAGGTTTGGTAACTTGGTTGCCAACTCGTGCATGGCAAAATTTACAGGAATCTAGGATGGCATGACTGTGAGTTGAGCTGAGAGAACATCAGAAGTAGCATCTACTTTGGTAGTGCATCTCATAATAATCACAGCCAAGTTTCTGGGTAAATAAACTAGCTGGAAACAGTACCCAGAAGAAAACATGACCAACTAACAGTATACTCATAGGTATTTTGCATCTTATGAAACATAAAAAATCTGAAAAAAACCCTGACTAGTATAGAATAGTGTGTTTAGAGCCATAGAAACAGTACTGATGTAAGTCATTACTACAGTGCTCTTGTGGGTGATGTACCTGCAGATGTTCTAGGCCTCAGATGTACAACCAAATCAATACTTCCCACATTATTTTCCAACACAATGTGACAGAAACTCTCACCTTGTTTAAATGTGATCAGGCAGGATCGGTTTGTGCAGGTGCCTTCTGGGAAAATCAGTATCTCGGATTTAAAGAGAAAGAAATATATATATACACACATTTCATGAGAAGATTATACTTTGGCATTAGTTACCTACAGGCTGACTTTTTATGGAAGCTGTGACACTCACACTGCATCACAAGAATATCATTACTGTTTCAAATGGAAATGAACAAGTAAGTGAAGGATACTCACAGTAATATTAACCTGATCCATCTAATTTTGGAAATGAGCACTCTGTAAGAGAGGATTTCTGGGGAAAGGCCTTTATCAGCTCAGAAATATGATACAAAAGGCTTTAAGTGTTTTACTTGAAATGTTTAGTGTTGGTAATGATATGAGAATTGTTCCTCTGCTGGCAGCTCCCCATTGAACTGCTGGGTGTACAAACATCAAGGGTCTGGGCTGACATGAAGTGTGTAAGGCACCTGAGTGTTTACAGGCACAGATGCTCTCAGCGTGAGTGGAGGTGCCGGCTGTGAGGGGGAGATCACAGCTTGAGGGGTAGCAGCAAAAGGGAGAGCGAGCATGTGCATCTGTGATGCAGAGCTCTCAGCCTCTGAACCCGAATGGTTCAGACACACCAGCTACCCAGAAGGTTTCTGAGTTACTGCCTGAAAGATAACTAGATTGGATGTGCAGGCCCTGTGGAATACAAGGGAGTTTTGTGTTTCTCGTTTCACAGTAGGATCATAAGAGGCATTCCAAAAAAAAACTCAGCACAAGAACTGGTCTGGATCAAAAGACTGCTCAAGGTGTGCTCCCATTTCAGTCAGAACAAACAGGTCAAGGCTAGATGAAAGAGGGCACCATTAGGTTACACCCGAGATACAGGCTGTTAGTTCTCAGGTATGATAGACAGCTGCACGTACCAATTTACAATTAGGCATTCAGTGATCAGACAGCATTTGCTGATGTTATGGACACAAAAATGCATGTGTTTCTGCTTAGCATATGTCATAAGCCCCAGGAAACACATTAGTGACTGACCAAAGAGTAAGTAATCATTGCCTCCTTCCCCTTTGTTTGGGTACAGGGCTGGAAGAAGAATTAATCAGAACATTATGCTATTAATAAGCACAAGCACTGCTCAGACTGTTGTGTTTTGGGTTTAGGAGAAGGGAACAGGGAATCTACCCACTCTTTCTTTTCTGTTGTGCTAAGAGAATGCAGCCCAGGCAATATGATGAAGGCATGACAGACATCATCTTGGGGTTAAGTTTCTTTCTCAAAAAAAAAAAAAGGAAAGAAAAAAAAAAAAAAAGAGTAGGAGGAAGGTGTGGCCAGGGCACAGATCTGTGAATCACCCAGCGACACCCACAGTTGTACTGCTGACTTGGAGATTCCCAGATTATTTGACTCACAGACTATTTATGTCATCACACATATCCAGTTCTTATTCCAGACACTGTATTGGTTTGGAGTGAATTCCCCTTTCCTCCTCATGCTGTTCTCAGCAGAGATTAGGTCTTCCAGAGCTTTGCTAGTATCACTTCACCTGAAACTGTTTAGCTAATCATAAACATCAGTGTAGTTTGTAAGCATGGTATCACCAAAAATCCCACTTACTGAAAGTTTTTCTCAAAGTGCTTGCTAAGTAAAAATGATGCATGTCAAGATAACGGTAATGTTATTTCAAAAAAAGTGGCAAGTGTTGGTCTTCCCTACTTGAATGTTCTCTGTTACTAGAGACTTTTCTGAAAGCAAAGCAGTACACTCATGTCTAGCTGTCAGAGATACTTGCTACTCTAGTCTGTATGTTCACTTGCCTCTTTTAATTTTCCTCTAAAGCTCTTACTGGAAGAAAAGTGAAGGAAAAGTTAACTTTTCTCAGTCATTTAGGAGGTATCCAGCTATGACTAAAGAGATTTTGGGACTTTAGCTACTGAACTTCTTTGAGTTTTTATTTTGAGCAAATTACCCTCTAAGGAAACAAATAGATAACTAATAAAAAACACCAAAAATAAATTTATTCTAAAATCTTCACAGAGTAAGGCTGGAGAAAAGTCTTATATCATTAATGGCATTTGTCCAGCAGCACGGCAGCATGACAGATACTGTCTTCATAGTGCCTGAGGGCAACATGAGACCAGACTCAGTGCAAGAGAAGAAACTAGAGGCACTACCAAATGAGATGTCAGTAGGTTCACAACTGCTCCAGGTATTTCTTTTTGCAAAGGATGTGGATTTCCATCCTGGCCCTCTTCACACTGCAAAAGCAGCTGAGTTGCTGCCTCAATGCTTTTCTCCCTCCTGAGGAGCCCCTGCCCCTTCAGCATGGAAAGCCATCCCATGCCTACCGGCATGACAGCAGCTTGCTGCAGAGGAATGACTATGGGAAGCACTGTGCAGCATCAGTAACGCTTGCTTCCATGGTTAAATCTTTCCCCAATTCAGACCATTCTAAAAGTCACTTCCCTTAGCTTCACTTCAGCTATTTGATATCTCAAGCTTAAGTATTGTTCGTGATGGAGCTTGGACAGCCTGGGTTACCCATCTCATCAACAGCTTTGCAACACAGCTTCTCAAGCATGAGCTAGCTTAAGAATGCTGATTCACATATAGTGATTCATCTACACTATGTTAAGAGTTAAATAGGGAAAAGTAAAAGTCAAGAGCATCTGTGTTTAGAACAGCTATTGGCACTGGCTGGATTTTAACTGACACATCTGTCACAACAAAGCCAACCTTGTCTTCCTCTCCTAAGCCAGTCACGCACCTGAGAGCTGACTTCATCTTTGTACCTCAACAGAATCCTGCTCGTCTGGGCACTTGTGATACATGCTGCATACTGAATATGGAATAGGACTGCATGACAGAAAAGTAGTGGGTTTATTACCTGTGGCCACTGGCCTCTTGATAATGCCCGCTTAGTTATCTCGGTGACCGTATTCTTTCGTGAATCAGGGTCTTGACGAGAAACTGATACAGGCTGAAGGGAACTTAAAATTGCTGTGAAAGAGATAACAACTTGTATCAGTGCTTAGAAAACACATGGCTTCAATGCTCTCTTGTAGCAAGAACTTGCTATTCTCAGACTAGGAGACCGACTGCACAAACAGCTTTCAGACTAAATAGATGAGTGTTGTTATTGTCCGTGTTCTGCAAAACAGGAAGACAAAGAAGACATTCCTGCACTGCTGGCTGAGGAGCTTTACAGTAGGTATAACCACACGAAACTCACCCAAACACATGCCTCTACTGTTGCTGTTATTTTTCACTGAGCATTTCCACACAGTTCTCAGGAAGAGACCTGATGAGGTCTCTTCTCATGGGCCACACTCATGACTAAGTGTGCAGTCATGCAGGCTGCAACCAGCAGGTAGTGTGAGTCTCTACTAAATAAGTAGGACACCCCTTTTCTGTTACAAAGCACATACAGCTTCTGTGCAAATTATGTAAAACCCCTCATTTAATCAGAAGTCTACATCAGAATGTCTGGAACTACCAAGATGTGATGAAAAACTTGGGGAAGAATTATCTTGCATCCCACTCCTGTACTTGTAAGAGAAGATCAATATATTATTAGTTTATGTTCTACAAAGACACTTTTAAATGCTGCCCACTGAGTTTAGTTTTGGGTTACTATACAGCCAGCAAAAAGTTTACAGCTAACTCTAGTCATAATGCAGAAGGAGATTCTTCTTGTGCCAAAAGGAGGAGAAAATAATAGAAGCATGAATCATCTGATACTTTCCATTCTCTGCATTTCCTTTTTGAGTAACTTCTCTTTTATTCTTTCCTGGTTTGACTCCCATTAAAAATAATCTGTAACAGTGCCTGCAAGTTTAAACTTAGAAATATGGTAATTTTCAGGCTGCTGTAGTTTGTGACTGTTTTGAAATGACCTTCACTAACCTGTGTTCTACATTTGGTGGCCACACTAGTAAAATACAGCAGTCAAACAGATTTCTCAAGATAACTACTGGAAGAACTCTAAGAGAAATATTATAGCCTGAGCAGTTACAAAACATGCTTTCAGTATAAAGCAAATCTGAATTGATATTATGTTTCATATCTGAAAAGAAACAGCATGCTTTTAGACATTCTGACCAATCCAGAAAGATAACGTGTCACAGGGAATAATTTGTCAATATATTTGGAACCTATGGATTTAAAAACTCTACCCCTAAATCACTTTCAGTGGTAAGTTTTTTTTTGCCTCCTGTCAAATCGCTGACTTCTAACACTTAATTTTATTTCTGAAATACTTACTGCCAAATACTGGGGTTGACAGGTTCTCTGCTCTGGACACTACTGATGGCATTCCAGTTAGGGCAGAAATAATGGCATCAAAAAAGCTTGAATGAGGTGCTGCAACAAAGATTGGAGCTTCCAGCAGACTTGCTACTTTCCCTTTTACTTTAACTTGGAAACCCATTATGAAGAACAAGGTACGAGTTAGGCATGAGAGGGTTGTCTTGATCATCCTCCTTGTAAACAGAAACACAAAAAAATCATCCATCTTAGAGTTAGTATTTCTTTTGCACTTTAAAAGAAGAGCCCATATAAGATTTCCAAGTTCTCTCCAGCACTGGGGCCAGGCTCCAGAGTGCCAGCAGTACATTGTAGTAGTACTGCTCACACGGCCAGCGTGGGGGGAGGAGTAGAAGTAGGAGTAGGGAAGAGGACACTTATCTTCAAAAATTGAAAGCAGGTAATTTTTTTAAAGATCAGGCAATGTACAGCATCTTGCTAATCTCTCACCTCACATACTCAATTCTCTTGCCCTGTCTTCTAGTGTTGTATCATAACACTATTGTGAGGGGAGGGTGGGTAATTAGCAGACTCAGTCTCCTTTTGTAAGAACTTGAGGAACTCTGATACTGTTCTTTTACTACCAGTTTTAAACAAGATTAAATGACAGTATTCCCTTACTGTCCCCTCAGTAGGGAACATGTTCTCATCATCATGGGAATCTCCACAGCTGCAATGTGTCACGGCTAGAAGGGAACTTCATTACTCTGAGGTGAGAAGCTGGCTGACTGAAGCCCAGAACACATAAAGGCAGCTGTAAAATACTCCTTCAAGGGCAAGACCTAAGAGAGGAGCTGTCAGAGCTAATTTTGTCATAAGTTATAGCATAGCAGATAGAACAAAGGTTACATAGAAACTCAGACTATTTAACGTTATTAGTTTTCTAAATGTGGTTATTTTCTCAAATATTTGTATCAGTATTATTACTAAAATAAGTCCTGGCTTACAAATAGTCTATAAAGATTTTTATACTGATCTGCTTTAATCTCAAGACTACTGAAAATCTACCCTTAAAAAGCTCCATTATTGCTGTAAAATACAGTCATCAAAAAGTTGCTTCACCTAAATGGATATAACTCCTCTTTAATCCCAAGGAGAAAAGGAGTAAGACTAGCAAAAAAAAAAAAAAAAAAAGCTTTAGGCCCTGGCTTTGTGTTGTTAAAAAACCCTAACCCAACATGACAAAAAAAGCCACCCAAAACCCCACAGATTTTTTTATAAATAATGGTCACTTTTTACCTTCTCCATCCTGTAAGTGGCACAGATCCTTTCCCAGGGTGACGAAAAGTTGCAACTGATGCAAACAGCCATGCTAGCAGTAAAATGAATGTAATGAATGTGGCACGGAGGGGTAACAAAATGATCCCCTGAAGAACAGTCTAGGAAAAAAGAGGGGAAAAAATCTTTAGAAAAGGTATAAACAGGAATGGCACTGATATCTGTGTAGTTACATTGTATGGACTTTAAAATGCTAACATTTCTGCTTTGTGATTTAGTATGGAAACCACTAATGATTCCAGGGTTCATACAGGGAAGTCAGTCAGTCACAGCATTTAATTTTCACTTTTGGGTTCCATTTCATCTAGAACTGGAGATTTTGGCCTGGATGTATTTAGACAGAGGGGGTAAAGTGAGTTTGCTGGCTTTACTTTATACTTGGTCTGCAGCATCCAGCCAGCTAGCAGGAGTGTGCCCAGCTGATAGATATCTATCTCCACTACTGAGCCTTCCGGCAGTAGCTGTCTGTCCAGGAGCCAAGTGAGATTATTAAGATGACTAAAATGTACTCTTGCCCTTTCCAAGACAAATCTCATGTTGAGTCACACTATTGCAGCAAGTGATCCTCACTGCTACTTCCCAGTGTGGTACACACGCAACACAACTTCATTTCCCCTAGTTAGGACTTAAGCAAAATGAAATGTTCAGTAAAACTGAGCCTGTGGTTTAAGGCAAAGGTTCAGACTTCACAGTGCAAAGTCTAGGCTCAGTGCCTTTGGAAGCGAGTGGTTTCCTTACCACCCACTATAGACAGCAGCAGAACCCTTCTGATTATGAAGATTAACTTGTTGCCTCTTGTTTGAAGCATCTTGTGTATTAACATCTACCCTAGGACCTCCTTGAATTTTTCAGAATAGATTGAGAGAGCTTAGTTCCCTTTCCTTGCTGCAATTAGGAAACTGTTACTAACTTGCTTTAACATGAAGCGGAGGAAGCTATTGAGAGAGTTCCGCTACGGTCACAGACAGCCCAGTGAGGTAGCAAAACACTTCTTCAATTCTTCATAGACATTTTTAAGGGCAGTAGAGGGAAGGCAAAACACTAATATGCCCTGGTTGCAAATAATCCTCAAATACCATGCCCAGTCCCCTCCCTCTGAGGGATTTATAGCTTCCATTTTTTCATGCACAGCTCCAGGAAACAGGTGTATTGGCACGCAAATGTTAACAGGCAGCTGTGGTACAGGGCAGGGCAGGGCAGGAAGGAATCCTTAACTGTTTAAGCCTTGTAAATGAAGTTAGAAACTATATCCTGAAGGTTGGCCTTTATGGTGCAACACAGCACTATGCAGATTGAGCAAGCACAGGTCTGGGAGACAGGTGAGCTGTGTCAGCATGAGGAATTCATAGCTTGGCATCCCTGGTGAGACAGGAAGATGGTTCAACTCCTTTGGCACCTAGTCCAGCTCAGCTACTGTGCAGCATGGGAGAATTCGCTGAAGGACAGTTATGCCAGGTTGACTTCTGCCTGTGAGCTTACTATACTTTATACTTTACTATTTTTAAAGAAAAGCTACAACTGAACATCAGTGTTCCTCTCTGAAAATTAACCTTCCTACTCAGCTTTCTAGTAATGGCTACTTGCTGTGCAGGAAAAGCAAGGCTTTAACAAGAAGTAAGTTTTACAAAATAGTTGGCAACTTACACACTTGAGCTATGATTGGTAAGCAACACAGTGGACTTTTACCTCTTTAAACAAGGAACAAGTGTTTGTTGTGCATTTAGAATATAAGGATTTTTGAGTTTTATTTATCCAATTCTTTGATATAGTAGGTTGGTTCTATTTTTTTTTCCATAAACATGGTCTGTCCTCCTCAACTAAATCCCTTCCATCTTCACATAATGTCCTCTTACTGTGTTCTCATAAAGTTCAGGAGAGGCTCTGGCTCTAAACCCAGTGATACTGATAAGGATTAACAGGAATTTTGGGCCTTTGGGACTCAGCTCTGTTAAAAATGGCACATTGACAACTGACCAAACATGATGGTGGATGCCCAGTGTAGGTATGAGAGGCGGGTACACAGTGTTAATGTATGTTCTGTAAGCACTGCCACATAACAGCTTTTCAGGAGCTGTCTGAACATTCAGGTATAGTTACTTCTTTTATGTAACAGTGGTATATAACTAGCTATGGAATTATAACCCTAGCTTCATGGACAGCAGGAAAAGGACTGCTCTGGATCACAGAAAAGGGCTCAGTCACTGGGTATGAGAGATTTGGTCCTCAAGATCTATTGCCCTCACTCTCTTTGGTCCCAGTTTTGGTGAATCTGAAAAGGTCATGTACTAGGTTCAACCAACCAAGGCTCTTTGCTTGTCTCCCAAAATCAGATGTGTCTTGCTTCTCCTTATGTGTCCTCTTGTACTATGATCCACACTCCCAAGTTCAGCATTTCAGCTGCATTCAGAATGGGCATCATAACAATACATCAGTGTGGTTTGACTTAAAATAGCTTTATGAAAAAAGAATATATATATGCACTGACCTGCAGTGAAAAATAAAGGATGCAATAGCAAAAGCAAAACAATCCCTTCCTTGGAACTTTAATACATTTATTAATCTATTTTAGGCAGATGTGCAGGTGGTACTGGTTTGCTGATGCAAGCTACTGGCTTTCTAGGTCACTGTGTAATGAGGCAGAATCGGTTTCTGCTCCATCAGCTGCAGCACAGAGTAAGAAAAGGACAGAAAAGAAAAAGTATAGGAGAACATACAGAAGAAAATACAGGTCCACAGTTTAGTAACTACAAAGTAGGATCAGAGCCACTCCAGCTTCTGTCCACAGTAATCACAGAGAGAATTGTCCAGAGTCATCCAAAGAGCCCACATTTGGAACCACACATGTATTTAAGGTTAAGGTGTCTGCTACAACTGCACAGCCTGTCCCTGCAGCTGTCACAGACACCTGCAGTAGTCCTTGCAGTCTAGGTTGCATTCCACAGCTGACCAACCCTTGAGCAATACACAGAATTACACTGTCACTGATGAAAGGGAAAAGCAGGACTTTTGGAAAGCCACAGAATTCAGTTTGAAATTTTGTTCAACTTGAGCTGCTGCCAAGTTATTCAGGAAGCAACAGGAGAACAGGCTAGAACAAAGCCCAACTTCAACTGAACTCCTCTGTCAGATGGACTGTCTCCTAAAGCAGCACACACATAGGAGGACAGGGTCTTCCACAGGCATCCCCAGTCTGTCACAGCTCCACCAGGCAGCCTAGATGCTTGCTTCCAAGAACAGGGTTAAAAATAATGCTTTTAGCATGCTGGTTGTGCCATTACATAAATCCACTGAGCATCTTTTCTGAATAAAGTCATGACTTAACTAGTGCTTGTGCTTTGCAGTTGCAGTTCAGAAAGTCAGGAGGGCAAGTGAGCAATCAGGATGAACTAAAACTAAAAAAACCCAAAAGTTCCAACAATGAACTGCAGCCAGCCTCAGTCAGAGGGTGGAAACCAGAAGGATTTAAACAACTGTTTTAAAACCTTGTTTGACATGAGCAGATGTTTAGCACAACACAACTGATCCTTGTTTTGCATGTTTGAAAGACAGACAAAAACCTGACTGGCCAGTAAGCAGTGCAAGGACTGGCAAAAACATTTTAAAATCTCACTTTTCAGTTTGGCTAGAGCTTATTTTTTTATTTGATGCTGAATGAAGTGCAAACAGCTAGCCTGTCTCACTTTCAAGCTCCATTCATCGAGGGCAGCAGTTGGAGGCATTCACCAACATAGGAAATCTAGCTATGGGCTCCCAGAAAGAGTTTTGAAAATTCTATCCATTTTTATCACTTTATGTTAAAGCTATAGTATAGAATAGGAAGAATACAAGACAAAAATCCTGTAACATACAAAAATGGAGGTCCACCACACGATTTAAGTGGAAAGAGAAGGGACACTTCCCTTTTTTGAAGTTTGTAGTACTATTGTCTGGTAATACTCTGATTCCCAGCTGGTCTGAAACATGGTGCTGGACAAGAGGAGCAGACGTTTATAGGATAAAGCAGACAGGGGGAACTATTCCAGTGCCTATGACTATACAGGAAAAAGGTCATGATACAAAAAGGTCATCTCTTGTGTTCTGCTTAACAATTCTATGACTGCTGCAGTTTTGCTTCAAAGCAAAACTAGGCCTGGTGCTTTTTCTTCCAGGTGCAACGTGGAGTCATGTATGGGGTGTATCTTGCTCTAGGACATAACATGGTTTTCATCCCTTCCTTCTGAACGAAAAAAGTAGGATGTATTTATTATAGCTAAAATGGTAATTGTAGCTACAAACTGCAAGCTTTTGAAAGTAGTCTGTGCATCCTCCAGAACAAACAGCCAGTGCTGAAAGCCATCAATTCCTGGAACATCATTAAGAGACTGGTTTCTTTACCTCGGGGTTCATGCCTACAGCTGCAGATTCAGATGTACTTGAAATGTGTTTCAGGTTGTTGGTAAAACATAAGGGATAAAAGGAATTGAAATTGTTTTCCCAGGTTTCTCACATTTCCTCCACCCAGCTACCTTCAGGGCAAACATTTTTTATAACTGGAGGAAAAGCTATATGAAACATAAAATATTTAGTTGTACATCAGCCTTGGATATTTACAACAATCAGCAGAAAATGCTATAAGTTCACCTACAAACTGATGTCCTTGCTGAGATGTCAGTTCCTATTTGGTCCACCAGCTCAATTTTTAAAGACTATGTTCTTAAAAATTAAAGCTTTCTTAATGGCAAAAGTACCCTGTAAGTCTTGTGTGCGTTCACAGACAAGCTGTACTGGGACAGCATTCAGCTCAGAAACCTAATTTGATACACCCAGTGACACCAGTCAGTAACCCATTGTAACTGGGGATACCATTGTTGTTGCCCACACTGCAACGTGCCCCAAACACAGGCTTAAAATCAGCCTAAAGCAAGTTAAGCATCTGAAACAGGATTACCATATAAAGATATTTTCTATTTTAGCTTATCATATCAGAGAGAAGTTCTTATCATCTTCAATCTAAAGCTGAGGCATCCCACATGATAGATAGATGCACAGTATTTAATTCTTATGTTTCAAACAGGATGCAACCCAGAGTTAAACTGGACTCATTTTCTCTAGGAGGAACGTGTGTCTGTCTGTAAAGATAATCGTGCAAATATTTTCAAGAACATGTTGCAAATCTTGTGTTAGACGTTTAAGTTTGAAGTCAGTAAGCCTGTGTGTGGGCAGAGGGAGCAAGCATCCCGGTTGGTGGCTCCATACAGCAATGGCTTGCAGAACGTCATTTCATAAAACAGGGACGTTTTTACGTCGAACACTCTTTCACCTTTGTTTGCATAATTCCTTCGTTTTCTGCTCGCTGTGGCTGGGCTCCATGAGGAAGCACACTGTGCGGTTCTCGGGAAGGAGGCGTTCTTTCCTGGAAACCACGGGCGCTGCGGCTG
This sequence comes from Heliornis fulica, assembly GCA_013399135.1. Classification (NCBI taxonomy): domain Eukaryota; kingdom Metazoa; phylum Chordata; class Aves; order Gruiformes; family Heliornithidae; genus Heliornis; species Heliornis fulica. Next base: position 265,785 of record VXBZ01006766.1, read on the forward strand.
TCTGCTGGGTGCCAGCTCTGCCTCTGTCCCTTCTCAGCTCGGTACCGGGACCAGCTGCGGGGCAGGCCGAGCGGCGGCCGTGCTCCTGTCAGGCAGGGGAGCCGTTCGGCGGGGCGGTTCTCCGCGGTAACGGCTCACACAGCCGCGTTCTCCCATAGGAAGGAGTTCTTTTCTAAAGCGACCGTTGACCTTGACACCGCACAGGTGATAATCCCCTGCCTCAGAGCGGCGAAAGCAGCGCCCGGAGCAGCACAGCCAGCGCGCCCCGGGGCTGACAGCCTCCCCGCCGGCTGCGCTCCCGTCCCCGCATCCCAACGCCAAGCAGCTCCTGCCCGGCCCCGGCGCCCTCTCACGCCCGCGCCGCTAGCCTTACCCGCAGCTTGTCCTTGGTGCCCAGACGCCCCGGGTGGACGAAGGGGTTGGGGATGGTTGGCGGGCAGAAGGACTGCTGTCTGGGCAGCGGCAGCACCCGCTGCGCCATAATCCCGCCGATCCCGCCAGCCCGGGCGATAGATTGCGCATGAGCCGCCGGCGGAGCCCGCGGAGGCTCGGCTCGGCTCGGCCCGGCCCGGCCCTGCCCTGCCCGCCTGGGTCAGCCCCGCCTCGAGCAAGCCCCCTCCGGGCAGGTGAGGGCGGGCTTTGGCCGTGCGCCTCCTGAGGAGACGGTGCTGAAGCGGGAGCTGCCGAGCGGAAACCTGAGGGCGGTGCTGGGGCTTCCTGCCCGCTGCCGTGGCCGGGCAGCCCCGGGAGCCCTTCCCACTCTCTCTTTCCTCCGCGTCGTCTGTTGCCGCGTACGTCTCCTCTGAACGCTACAGCGCCGGCCGCTGAGGCGATATTTGCTGTGTGGTACCGCAGTCGCGTTGTTCATAAGCGCTGGCGACGCGGTCTGTTACATGAGACAGAAAAGAGGCAAAGGCAGTCACGGCACGCAGCTGAAGTCGTTTCGAGGAGGAGGAGGAGGAGGAGGATGATGATGATGATGATGATGATGCATTCCCAGCAGAAGGCAGATACGTGTGAGGTGTAGAGGCCCGCTGCCGCCTGGGTTCACGCTGGGCTCTTCCCGCAGCACAGCCCGGCGGGATGGGCCGTGAAAGGACAGTCGGAGCCACAGGCCGAGCACCGGGCAGTTGAGGCAGAGGAGTGCTGTAAACCACTCCGTTCTCTGGAGCCTTCTGCCAGCCATGCGCCTTCCAGTGCAAACACCACCGCTTCTGGTTTCAACCCAAAAAGAAGCGTCACTTGACTGTTCTTAGGAAATGTGCCTTGGGTTCTCACGGTAATCTGCTACAAAGGTGAAGGCGAGCCACCAGGCTCTGCACTGAGAGCTCTGGCCTGAGACCGCTGGCTTCTGGCCTCTTAGATGACATTGGTTCTGATGCTTTGTTTTGTTATGGTGAGTTTCCCTTTCTGGTATCTGTCCTTCACACAAAAATATTGGTGCTTCCTAGCACGACACTAGTCTCTGTGTTGCTGGACTGTTTATAATTGCTGCAACAAAAATAATCATAATGCTCTGTAGTTTAGTTACCAGTTTGACGTGACTGCTTCCACAAAGATAAAATCAGAATTAATAAAACTTAATTATTATAAAATTAATGTTTGCATTTTGCAACTGCAGGTGCTTAAGGAGTAAACATAATGATATATTTGGGCTAACTGAAGCCTGTGGGTAATGGATGCTTGAGGAGTGTAGGATTTCCCTTGGCTTGTTTCCAAGGTCTCCCTGTGATTGCCAGTCCTTGTAACAAGAAGTGTGCTCTGAAAAACCCGAGGGCTCTGTACAAGCCACAATTCTGGAAAGTAAGGCTGAGTGGAGCTCCAGAGGGGAAATATCACTCTGTCTCCATCATTCTTGACAGATGATTGTACAAGCTCTTCTTGGAACCCCATGATTTCACTAGCTGATCTGTTCCAGCACTTCTCTGGTAGTATCTTGAAACAATTTTTTTTCTGTCTGAGAAGACTCTTTGCAATTTATACCCATCCTTGGTGTATATGAGAACTGTTCACTTTCCTCTTCACAGCTACTTTTGGCACACTTGTGTTATGACTCTCTCAAACCTTCACTAGACTAAACAACCTAGTGTTTTCAGGTTTTCTCTCCCAGGTCATAGTTTCTAGATATCTGATCATTCTTAATGCTTTCCTCTGGCCTTTCTCCAGTGAGAAAAGTATTGAGTACTGTCTTCAAGTACCCAAACTGGAAATACTGCTCCCCAAGAAGACTGACCAATGCTGTGGAATGTGGAATCTGCAGGAAGGATTGTGTCTTAACACGTAGCATTTATGTATCCCTCTATAGTGTCTGCTTTGTTTGTCACTAGCCTGACACTGTGACTCACACAGTGATACCTGTTAACACTTAGATCCATTTCTGAACAATTACTTGTCATTTACCTTACAGAGTTCTAAGAAACACTGTATTTGTCCTTACCAAATGTTGATAGTGACCTCTAGAACAAGGAAATACAAAAACATCTGTCTTTATGCAATTGATACTTTTATTATGTCAAAGAATGTTTCTGGTGTCTTGAATGTTTTTAAACCCAATGATGTTCATTATAAATGCTTTATTCTCCTAAGGCTGATTAGCCACAGCACCATCAAAAAAGCTTAGCACAGCAGGTGCCAAAATACACAATGCAAAAAAACTTTAAATGTTCAAAACATGAGGTGTGATCACATGCAATTATTTTGTGGAAATTGATGTTAGCATCCTTTCAAATAATAATTCATTTTTAGTCTGTGAATCTGTAGTTAAGTGGACATTGATCAGTGGTCCACTAAGAAAAAACACCTCAAGCTTTGTGAAACTGGTGAATCACATCAATATCTTTCCTTCACCAGAAGGTTCAAATGGTGCTAGAGATGGGCATTGAGGGAACAGTGCTATTAGCTTGTTACTAATTATTTTTCTCAGTTGAAGCTAAGCTTTAGTTCTGCTGGTCAGTAGGAAGATGTTTTCCTCTATATTGCCTTGATTCTGCCCAGAAACTGTAAGAAAAGTGACTCTGGAACAGTTACAGCTTCTATGTACAATTCAAGTTATTCATATAAGTGAGCTGGGAAAACACAGTAAACATTTCTGTAGTGTAAGGCAGAGATTCTTCTTTCATATAAGCAAACACAACTTTTTAAAAGTCTGTGGAGCTTTATAGTTTTTAATATAAATTATATTTACAGTTTAAACTGGACTGAGATCTTTGCCTCATAGCTGCCTTTGGAACATTTTATTCTCTCTTAGCTTTTGTAAAAGCATACTCTAATATATCTTCTTATCAAAATTTTAATGAAGCTATAGTAATTTAAAAATAATTAAACTATGTATAAATTCTATAAAATGTGGTGTAGACAAAATTATATACTGCCAAATAAAATCCCTGCAAATACATTTTTAAAATTTTCCATCAGTAATTCCTAATCTGACCCAGAAGCTGAAAGAAGTTGCCCTTTTTAGCATTTCCCTGTTTAATTATTCTGATTAGGGCTGTTATTTTACCTTTATAAGACACGCTCACAAAGGCCCCTTTTTACACAGAAGTTGAAAACCTGCTTAGGGTTTGAATAGGTCTCTGCTTGTGTTTAACAGAAATCGCCATCTCCTGGCCATGCTCGTGTCATACTGCTGCCCAGGACAGCAGCATCTGCTCGCTGCCTCAGAAAAACTGCAACTCAACGATTAGCTACAGAACTTCATGCAAAGTGCCATTCTGATTTTCCTCTTTTTTCCCCCTGTGTGATATTACATGTGAACTACTTGTGTAAAATGCGTAGGAGTGGTAGATGCCCGATGTGTTTCTATTGTCAATTTAACTTATTTTTTTCTTTCTTTCCAGGCCATGATGCGCTAATGCCAGTTCAGTCTCTGCTTTCCTCCTTGAAAAATGCTGACTAGTGCCCTCCAAGAGGAAATCTGGGCACAGCTGACAATATGTTCTCTCCAGAGAGCAGTGCAGCCATCCTGCAGAACAATGCAAGTCACATTAACTTTGTCCTTCTCCACGTGGGCAGTCTTTCACAGTCTTCCAGCATTACCCTGGTAAGCCATATACCCTCAGTGGTGTTTGTGTCTTTGCCATGCAATGTACAACCTCACTATCATGCTATTAAATTGACACTGTGGCAGGCTGCCACAAGAACTTGAAACTAAAAAGCCACAGACATTTTTGATAGCTGTATCTCAGAATCGGAAAGGCATTGTGTGAGGCTTTGAGGAGATACAGGCTTAGCGCTCAGCAGCGTGGACATACTTGTCTCCTTAGTAAAGTCTATAGGGATAAACACAGTCTGTTGTGCAGACCTATGGTATCAGCTGCCATAGTAGACAAAGTATTCACTGTGGAAGAGAAATTAGAATTGCCCTGTCCTCTTTCACAACTTTTTAAGTGGCAGATCTTGGGGAGAAAAAAGATTTGATTATAGAAGTTAACTGAAACAAACATTACTCAACAATCTTTAGAACTAATATCTTTTTAGCATTGAATTAAAATGCCATCCATGGGAATGTTCAGTGAGGAGATAACACATGGTGTGATTTGTTAGGGGTCCATCAATCTATTTCAGTCTTCTGGGAATCTAGGTCTGTATGTCCCTCAGTAGAATTTATCTGTTTAGTGTGACTTCAGACAAGGAAAGCAGTTCTGGACTGTTCACAGTGCTTAGGTCCTTGTGAACTGGAGGGTGTGCTGAAAGGCATACAGGTACCTCCAAGCAGGCATACATATGCATCCATGTATAAACAAGCCCAGACATACTTTCATTTTTCTTCTAAAACAGTTGCAGAGATAGTTCTGTCTTGGAATTTTCATTTAATGTGAAATAGAACTGAAATACCCTTAATGCAAAGCTTTCCCCTAGGTGTTCCTTCTTTGCCTCCTTCCCTAAATGTTAATTTTTCTGTGCTACTGTTATATCCCATGTATTGGAGCACACAGGATTCACATCATGTTTGTCTGCTAAGTTTCCAAACTATTCACTCCACTTGAGAGTCCTTTCTATCTGTTTTTATTAGAGGGGAGTAGCTGTTCTCAGTCAGTTAAATATGAGAATCCGCCCATAGGTGTAGGCAAAGTAGTCCAAGAGTGTGTCTTACAATGCTACACTAGAGACAAAAGCCTCATGCTCAGAGTTCCCTGAAGCTGCTCTGCTGAGTTCCTTTCTCTTTGCTCTGTTTGAGAGAATGCAAGTAAATCAGAGGCAAGAACCTAGTGCCTTCAGTTGGCAAATCATACTTGATAATGACCTCTGCAAAGTGAGGCATTTAAGTAAATGCTGAGCTTGTGTGGTGTTAGTCCCAGTAGGGTAAGCAGGACTTGTTGGTCCCGGGCAGGCAGATAGATTGCTGAGCTAGTCCTGTTAACAAATTAGGAAAAAATAGTATTGGGTCTTGCTGATGCTGAGAGAAAATAAAGGTACTATTATCTCAAGGAATCCACTGGGTATGTCCCCTTGGAGAATCCTCCTGTAAATGTTCCTCATCTGAGCTGGCTGTGGAACTGGACAACTTGACAAGAGTTTCTCTTCTGTTTCTCTGCATAAGGAAAGCTCTAGCCTGATGATTGGGGATCTCCAACTCCCAGTGCTCTCAAACTGGCACCTTCCCTGATTATTGAATTCACTTGAAAACAAAAGAAAAAAGTAAATTTACAAGAAAAAGAGAGACTCCAGTGAATTGTGAGGAATGAAATATAAAATTAACTGTTTTTTTTTTTTTCCTTTGAACTGAACCCAGGAGCCTCAGTAAAGTTTACCCTATTTAAAGCATTAATTAGGGAGCTGACTGTACATAAAGATAAAACAGAACTCTTAAAGAATTCTCCAGGGATTCCAAAAAACCCAGTTTTGTCTACATGAGGCAAAGAATTTTAATTAGTAGCAACTGAATTGAAGTGAACTGATAGGAGCAACAAAAAGAGAATTTATCCCACAATGTATTTGGGGAACATAATTGAATGTTCATTAGCTAAGAGTTATATACTGACTGTTAATGAGCAGAAATGAATATGTATTATTTCTTATTAAGCTGGAAATGTATGAAACTAATTGCATTTAAATATAGTAGCTATAAAGCTGTGTTTATTAAGTGTCACCACTAAGAAGAGGAAAGACATAGGTGAATTTGTATTCTTTACCGCACTATTGTTTTTTAATATTTATTACACTAAATGGTATTAATACATAGTTTTTCATGGAAATGGTTATTATGTTGTACTAGTAGGACTTGATGCCTTCATTTGGACAGTATTTGTGCACTGTTTATTACAGTGAATATCTCAGTGGCATAACTGAGACAGAAACTCTCAGATTACAGTAAAACAGTTATTCTTGCTTCTCATAATGAGACTACCCTGTTACTTCTGATCAAATGGTACTTGGCTTCTTGATATCACAGCTTGATGAAAATCTCAGGAGAGTTTTTGGTAAAGTCTCTTTGTTGAGAAGGTACAGGAGAAAGCCGTCTTGTTGTTAGATGTGATGACAGAAGTACAGAATTAATTTGTGTTAGCACAGCGGATGTCCTGTGCATGCACCCAGGAAGGGCCTATGCTTTCCTACAGTTATGTGACAGACTGAATCTAAGAGGAAGCTGGAGGCCCTTTCATCTTATGAGGGGACATAGATAAGCACATGGGAGTAAGCAATCACAGAAATGTTTAGGTTTGAAGGGTGTTCATAAGATCGTTTAGTTCAGCCCCTCCAAATGTTAGTAAAGGGATGGTGCAGCTGGCCAGAGACAGAGCAAGGCGTGAAATGGGATGCCTTGTGTCCGACAGCTGGTGCTGACCTTTGCTGTCTCTCATCTTTGGTGTTATGTGGTAAGGGGTGATGGATTTGTCTGAAGATTTCATGGCTTTTTCAATGATTTCAGTTGTCCCTTGGGAAAGCAGAGGTACAGAAGAGGGAGAGGGAAAAGGAAAGGAGCAGCAATACCCTGAGTGTGTGCAGGCAGCAGGGAGAGAGAAGAAGAAAGAGGAAGATCCTGAAAAACAAGTCAGTAGAGGTGTGATGGTTTCCCAGCCTTCAGTTAGTTGTGGAGTGCTGGACCAAAACACACCTAGTCCTGACTCTGGGAACTTTGCTGGGGTCTGCAAACAAAGCTGGACGTAGACCCTTGCCTATTCACTGCAGCAGAGAGGTCACCTCTTCTGCATGTCATAGTAGATGTTTTCATCCTCCTGCTCCCTTCGAAATGGAAGGTTATTTTGAGACTGCAGTCAGGCAAGGTTGGCACACCTTTGAGCTAGTCTGTGCCACTTGACATCAGTTCAGTGACTGTGGAAATTAGATTGCTGTCTTCCTACTTAAATGGAAAAAAAATCTCATTTGGTCCATTTTGAATCAGATTTATTTTTAATTTTGCAGTTTACCCTTTTCTGATAAATTTTAATGGATTATAACAGTAACCACTGGTTCTATTTTTAGTAAACTGAATTCATGTTTATTAGTTGAACAGATTGCAGAACCAACTGCACATTTTCTGAAAGATTGCAACTTTTTTCCTGCTCACAAGAGGGCGATAAATCCCCAGTCATGTTTATGCAGCCTCTATTAAGTGATCAGTACGTCACTGCTAACTCATAAAAAGCAGCTTGCTGTCAGATACTGATTGATATATAGACACACACCGATCTGTGTAAAATCTTATGAATACTTTTTCTTTATTTATGGGAAGTTTGGGCTAGGCTCTGTTCATTTCATGCCACTGTAGATCCTACCATGGGTAGAAACTACATGTGGAAGAGTTACAACATTCCCCCCAATAAGTGCAAGTGTTTTCTTACAATTATTAAATTCAGGTGAATGCCAAGTGCCTCAAATAATGTGATTTTTCAATATACTCTTGGGGACAATTTATCATAACCTAGATGTTGTTGTATATACTTATTTCTTCCTCATAGTGAAAATGTTCTTTTAATTAGAATTTTCCATTTATTATCTTCAATCCCTTGCTTCAATTAAAGTTCTCTCTCCTTTTGAACCTTCCTTTAAGTACAATGTTACTTTATCTAAATACAAGTACTACATACAACTTAAAGCCTTTTTGTGGATATATCGGTGTGGCGAGGTGCCATTAGTAAGGTATTTTCTCTGTGTCGACTATTTTTCAATTTATTAGTGCAACATTTTAAAATATTGAGATGTATTCACTTTCACATCCATTGACTCTCTTAAACAGCTTCTGTTTTACGTTGTAGAGCATGAATAATTTTAGGAGTTTTACCTGGGATAAAGAATAAGGGAGAGAAAAAAGAACCACTGGTTCAGTATGCTAAATTATTTTATGTCTCTGGTGATGGTACTGGAGTTCATTCCAACTCCTGTGTTTGAAAGAGTTGGATTTTTTTCAGCTCAGAAGTTCCATGACCCAGTCCATGCAGTTGTTAAGTTGTCAGTATTAGAACAAATTCTTGATAATTAACAGTATATTATAGCCTCTGAATAATGTTTTAACTCTGTGTCTTAATACGTAAAATAAATTAATGCCCCAAATCTCTAGCAATGCATTGAAACATTTGTTCAAGGTGTTAGTACAGTGTCCAGCTGAGTTTAAGAGCCTCAAATGATGTGACTTCCAATATATCCTTTAATTAATAAAAGTCCATGATTCTTGAGGCTCTTTCAATAAAGGGAATAGAGTTTGGGGGCTCACTCAGAGTGCCCCTTGCCCAGTCTCTGATTACCTCAGGCCCATGCTAGGAGGGAGCTGTTAGAAAGTAAGTCTACCCTTAACTTAGTCACTGTGATGCCTGTAACAACCTTCCCAGTGCACGTCCACCCCTTCCTCACCTCTGGCTTCTGCTGGGCTGCACCAGCCCAAGGGCAGAGTTGTCCCTGAGCATAGCACCCTTCCCCCTGTGCTGCTGGCAGCTGACACGCACACAGCAGTGTGACTGGGCAACAAGCAGAGCTTGGAAAAGACACAGATTGGAGTTTCTGGGAGAAAAGCTTTAAGTAACTTTGTTTAAATTAAAGTCTGCCCTGTTCCTTTCCTGTGGCCTGTGGCCTTTCACTGCTTTTTCTCAGCTCCAAAGCCAAAGGGTTTTAATGGGTGTCTTGCCACAGTCAGCAGTGCCTAGGTTGGGTGCTCCCCTTTAAACACAAGCTCCTTCACAGAGGTCCTCTCAGTGCAGTCAGACATTTAGCTATTTTACCAAAATTACATAACAAAATCCCGTGACTGTCTGTTGGTTTACTGTCAGCTATCCTCCAGACAGCTCAGAGCTCTGTGTGCTTCATGAACGTATTTCGTAACATGTTTGGCAGATGCAGCCCCAGCTCTGCTACATATCCGAGGGTATGAGAGCCTTAAACAGGGTACATGCAATTGTAAATGTGACATGCCTCACTGTAATGTATGACTGATGTGCATCCAGCTAAGGAAAACAAACCCTTCTCACCACAACTATTCCTCCAGCATTCTATCCATATGTCAGAGGGATATTCAAGTAAAATTTTTGTCATGTTATTTAAAGTTTTAAGTACACCATAATAGTAGGAGACCAAGTATGCAGACAAGCCAATACTTTGTATATAACTGCATTAAATAAAGAGGAATTGAGTGAAAAAGCAAGAGCAATGCATTTCCAGCTAACTCAGTAACTGTGACTCAGCTTAGGTAACCAAGCAAAGTAAGACTTTGGTAACTATAATTAAGGGGGAAAGGAAGATATACAATAAAGGTTTGGTTTTTTTTTATCTAGAAGCTGTAGAAGATGTCCTCCACCTTCAGATAATTTAGTTGAAGTCTGTGAGCTTCTTGCAGTGGGTAGAATGAGAAAATCATCAAGAACTTCATTTAGCAGTAGCAAGTTGAAGATTCAGTGGTATCACTGACTAAACTAAAGCAGTGGGAAGCTGAGGACACAGCATGTGTTGTGTTGAAGATTCAGTGGTATCACTGACTAAACTAAAGCAGTGGGAAGCTGAGGACACAGCATGTGTTGTGTCAAACCATGAAGTTTCACTTTAGCCTGTGCATTAATGTAAGTGGATGTGACCAAAGATTGTTCATTCTGTAGCATGAACAGGTAGCTGCTATGCTCAAACACATTTCTGGATGCCTTTTAAAGTACTGACACTGACACTGTCTTATTGCCATTACGACAGGAGTGGCTGCAGGATTGAAAGGAGACCAGCAAAATTTCAGGTGTGTGAGCTCAGTGAACACTAATGTCATCTGCCCTGAACTACACCATCTCTTCAAATGCTGCAGATTTGTTGTTGATGGGGAGAAAGCCAGGTGATTTAAATAAGGCCTAGTGCTCATGCTGCTTGGCAGTCAGGAGCCATACAGTGTCTCTTCGACACAGCTACTCCCAGATAAGGGAGTGTGGATAAGGACATGGCTAGTCTAGAATTTTACTTTGAAGCACATAACAGAGGCATATTGCAAGCATTGGAGTAGAGGTTAAAAGAACCATTTTTTTTAGAGGAAATGTGGTAACATTGATGGTCTTGCAAAGATGTGAATGCTGGGGAAAAGGCTTGATAGTAGTTTTCAGGTAGCTTTGTAGTTTTCAGGAACCTCCTGCTAGCTGTGCATTAAGAATAAACATTCTGCTTTTTCTGCTGACTATAGCTGAAGTTGGTGGCAAGCCAAAAGGCAGAGGACACTTTGAGGAGGGGCACACACTCTTCCCATGGACCCACAGGGCTGAGTGTTGGAATTTCACCCATGCTTCACTGGGCAAATGACAGCAACCCAGTGCTGGTTTTCCAGTCTGTAGTACGATGCAGTTTTCATGCTGAAGGGATTGAAAGGCATCACCCATTGTAAAATGCACTGAAAGAGAAAGTGCTATCTCAGTGCAAAGTGGTTTTATATACCACTTCACACCCAAAGGATTTAATTTTGAGGTGGAGACACATTTTTTAATGCCTTTGATTTGTACCAAAACATTCAGAAATAATAAAGCTTTGGGTTAGGGATTAGTTGGAACCTTGTTCTTATTGAGGTCAGTGGCAATTCTTTCACTGATTTCAGTAGAAGAAGATCAGGCCACTTCATCAGGAAGCATTAGGTAAATAGAGGTGTTTCCAAAATGTAAGGATCTGTGATTTTTGTGTAAATTATTGCATAGTATTTATTTTTATGTAAGTTATTATTTTGGTACTAAATTATATGTTATTGGTCTTCACCCCGATAGTCAAATAGTTAAGTATAGACAATTTATTTCAGGTAATTACTTGAGGATTTATGAACTTCAATTTTTAAGGAAACTTGTACTTTTGCAGTCTACAAACAAAACGTAGAGAATGGAGAAGGTTTGAATAGCCTAGGAATTTTGGCAGAAGGTGGATATAAGATAAAGTATGCTCATTGAACAAAGGATGGTAACTTGAAAGGATGTGTGCCATCAAAATGGATCATATGATCCATGAAAGATTTTACAAATAAACACAGTATACCACTGTTGTGGAAATTGAAAAGTGAGAGTAGATGGGGAGAAACCATTAGAAAGAAAGAAAAAAAATTCCATAAAAAATTAAAAAAAGACCTTGCAGAGATTTGTGGAGATTTACCCCAACATAAATCTAACTTAAAATGTATTGATGTTTGGGAGATGCCTCTGACAGTTAGGAAGTCAAGCAAGAAGCACAGCTTTTGCTCTGAAGGATTTCAGAGTGTATAGATCTGCTAACGATTTATATATCAAAGTTGTCACCAAATGGACCAGGGAGGCAGAACAACAAATCATTTCCAGAAGCTGCCATTATCAGGATTTAAAAGTAATATTAATCTCAGTGTTGCTACAAAAGCGAATATTAATGTCTGTATTTTAAATAAATTCTGATTTTGATCTTGTTATGGAGGCTAGAACTCCTTGGAATTGGTTTTGGAAAACTATGCTCTTGCTATGACAGCTGGAGACTTTCAACATATAAATGACAGAAATCTGGATAGTTTTCTATACTATATGTACTGTCTTGTTAAATCATAGTGCAGTGTTTCATCTGACCATTGCAGACCTGTATAGTAAGTAAAGCTAACAGAGAGGTGAATTTCTTATTAAAAATCACAATATCCCTCATTTATTTCTGATGTTTTTCTAAAGGATTTGTGCTTCCAGATGATTTTATGCCTTTGCATTTATTTCTGATTTTGGAAAGGAAGATCTTTTAATAATGTTTAGCGTCAACCTCTCCCACCCCAGCAATTTGCTGCTTTGGTAAAAGTGCTGTTCCTCTGCAAAAGCTCATAACGTGCTATATGAAATGTCAAGAATGATAAAGCAAAACAAAGAACCTCTGAAGGAAAATGTGCTGCTATGAATATCTGAAATCTACTGAACCACTTCTTTATTATACTTAAATTTCAATAAACACTTTCCTTAAGAGCTTGTGTTTCAGAAGGCAGGGAAATGTGTTTTCTATGTAAATAGCAGTGTTTGCCTTTCCTTTAAAAAATGTATTCTCACCACAGTGGTAAATCCTACAAGCAGGCTAAAACACAGTTTAGGCTGGGAGATAGGGAGTAAAATCTCAGAAACCTCTCTGTGTGCTTGTTGGATTGCCATTTGTGGCCACAGAACAAGAATGCCTTAGAGAACTCATTTTCACAATGGTTTTACATATGTTCAAGTTTCGAAAATAAGAGAGAAGTGAGGAAATCAAAACCTTCAAAAAGACGCTAATAAGCCCATTTTGCCTCTTCCTTGCTTTATGTCATGGACCAGATTTTATAGCTTCTCTCTTAGTGGAGGTGGTATGGCACAAGATTGATTTCTGAGTGCTTATCACTCCTCAGTAGGAAGTGTTTCAGTTTTTCCATAAGAAAGCTTTCTCTTCACCTCTTCCTTGAGAGCGTTTTTATAGACTTACTTTACCCTGAAGTATCTCTTAGAATGCTGCTTAGAGGTTGGCGAGGGATAGAGTAACCATTAATGCATTAAAGTTGCATGCTGGAGGTGTTAATGCTTTGCTGGCTGTGGTGTCTCAGCACCAGCTGCCTCTGGTGTCAAAGGACTTCCTTTTGTCAGTGCAAGGCCAGTGCTGTCCCTGTCAGCAGTCTTCTATGTGGGAACTCTAGAAGCCACCACCTTTAGTTTCCCGAGAAACGAGGCTTAGAGCCTTGAAAGTTTGAAAACAAGTTTGTAATTGGTTTTTACAACTGTTTGCAAATACAACTGGTTTTTGTTGGTGGTCATGTCAGCATGTTTCATTTGTGTCTCTCGAGAGCTAATTAAGGAATGAAGTGGGAAGACAAGTGAAAAGGATGCAGTGTAACAGACCTAAGTTTGTTACTCCATCCTTTGGAGAAATTTCACTTGAATAACATTTTCAGAATGAAAGGCAGATCTTCCACTTCAGTTTTATATTCTGCTTATGCTTTTGTACTACTCTCCACATAACAACTGAGAGCTTTTGTGTAGTTCCTCAGGTGAGACTACTGTTACCTGGCATTCAGAGCTTTCTCTTTTTCTCCTCCTTTTTTTCCGAGGAGGAAAGGGAGTATTAATGTTGTTGTTGTTATATTTATATTTATATTTATATTTAGTGCTGTAGTGATTGCTTAGTCTTCCATGGACTAGAAGGTGGCTAGAGTTGTGGTGTTCTTAAGGCTGCTGGTGATTTATTGGGTGAGGTTTGACCGGTTCTCAAGCTGGTTTGGAGACCTGTTTCACTGTGGCTAAAAGCTGACACTCGCAGTGCCTATGCATGAAAGCAAAGTTGCTTGCTTTTACACAGACCTAAAGCACACCTGCCTTGGACATAATGTCACAGAAGAAAGTACTTTAATGAGGAGGAATGGAAACATTGGACAATTTTTTGTTATTTTTTGAGATTTTGTCTTCCAGTTCTCTGTCTCAAAGTAAACATTCTGTCTTTGTGTAAGTTGAGTTGCATGTCAAGACCTCTGAATATTGCTTGGAGAGCTTAAAATGAAGAGGCTGTGTCAGTGTGGTTGAGCATGATGTTTATGCCTGAGTTTAAATGCCTTTAAGGGGACAATAAACATGTTTAAAGAACTTACAGATAAAATACATGGGATTTCTAGTATGCACAGTTGTGCAAGTGTTCTAGCTCGTGCTGCATTAAAGACAAAAACCAATATGAAGAATTACAGTGTCCTGTGACACAGTGGCCTAATCAAATACTACTGAGCAGAACTTTGGTACTTCATGGGTCTTAGAAACGAAGGAAAAGGTAATTGCTGTTTTGGTCTGTACTGCTGCATGCTGAGTTGATTGTCTTCTCCACTTGGGAACCTCTTACACAGTAAGCTAGAACATACTGCTGCAGGTGCAGAAGTTCCTATCATGTTTTCTGGGATGAAGTCTGAAAAATAATTGTACAGTTTCTGTCAATAACTCTGAATGCTGTGTACCTTGTGGGAAGGAGACTATCCTGTTGTTCCTATGCGCTCTGCAAAGGCAGAATTGCAACACCAGCTAGATTCTTTAGTGCTGCTGGATTGGAAAGCTGCTGGCTTTTGGGATAGCACTACTTGTGCTACCACTAGTTGCCCATAATTGCACCAAAATTACGAAGCTCCATAATTATGAGGAGTATGGTGGTACTTCCTTCTACTCCGCCCTCCTTATTGCTTGCCATCCTAGTCTTCAAGGGGAAGGAGTTAGCAGATGCTTGTGGTTGCTCTGAAGTTCTTCAGAGAAGGTGGTGTTCTGGATCAATGGCAGCTCACGCTCCCCAGCAAACTCCCCAGCTCCCAGAAGTGCCCCATAGATTAATTCATGTTTATGTTGTGCCTTGATGTAGAAAGTTATGTTGTTATTGCTTGAAGCTCTATAACTACTCTTTACTATAGAGAGTAGTTCAAGACTAAGACTAGATTCAAGACTAAGAAGTTTTGATTGAAAAAAAAAGTATGCTGGCAAACACAATCCCATTGTCTGAATGTCAGTGATTTTGGTCTGTGGTTTTCTGTTGCCACGCAGTGACATTTAAGAGCATGTGATTTTCAGATTTTTAAATTTTTTTTATTTTTTTTTTTTAGAATGGATGTTGCCTGGAGTTAAAATATTTATATTTATACTGATTTTATTTTTAATTGCATGCAGAGCTTCTTTGATTGAAAATGTTTAGACTGACAAAACAGATTCCAGTAGACTGTATTTGTATTTGTGGTCAGCTCTTCAGGAAATTGCTTGTCTGTGTCTATTGCTCGGCTGTAACATACTTAATGAAAACAGCTTTTTGTTGTTGTATTTTTAGAGTAAGTTTGGAAAGAAAATGCTGCTGACTTCCGAAATAATTATAAGAAAAATAAAGTGTAAACCAATTTGTATGTAAGATGTATTATTTCTCACTCATTGCTTTGCTTTGTGTCAGAAGACTTGGAAAGTTTAGAAGTATGTATTGCTGCAGGCAAATGATGCAACGGATAAAATGAACAGGGATTAATAGGGAGTAATTGACAGTCTGTCTGTGTTAAAGTTATTTATTCCACTACCTGTTGAACACATGCAATACGCAAGTTGATGCAAACTTCTTTTACTACTTCCTCTAGTGAGGAATTGTAATCTTGACTCTGAGTCTCACTGGAGGTCGACAAGTCCAGACCTCAAAGACATCTGCTTGAAAAGAAGGACACAGTAATATGGTAGAAGTGCTTTCTTTTAAAAAATGATTAAATATTAATGGCTGCATTATTTATGTTATTCTAATTTAGCTTCTGAAAGTATGATGTTAATTGTTGAGTGCTTTGTTTCTAGGAGGACCAAGTAGTTGTAGCTTCTGGTTAAGGTGCCAGGGTTAGCCTGAGTTACTGAATATTATAACAAAATCGCCATCAATGAATTAACCTGAAGAACACTTTCAGAAACACATCTGCAGTCAATGATCTTGAAGAGTAAAGAGCATTATGGATGAATTTCTTGAATGTGTATCCTACTTCAGGTGTGAAATTCTTGTGCATATGTGTAAGCAGCATAATTCTTAGCCTCTGAAGGTCTGATACAGGACTTTGGATAGACACTCAGCTACCAGGGCTTTTAAGTTTGCACATAGTTTGTAAACAGCATGATTTGGAACCCAGTCATGTCCCGTGGTTTCCTGGTTTCCTCCTATCCTTCATGGTGAATAAAAAATAAGCCATCACTCATGGCATCATGGAAACAGAAATACTTAAAACGACAATCATTGCATGTGGCAAATTATCTGTTGCTTACAGCCTATCAAGGGTTGTTGCCTATCTAAAAGTACTTTAAGAGTTGTAGTAATCAGTGGCTGAAATTTGACAGGATATTTAAGGAGATCAGGCTAAATTATCACAGTGTTCCTTAAAGAATAAAAGCTACAAAAGCAATGCTGAACATAAATATAACCTGAATTTTATGGACCACATTTATGTTGAAATGGGTATCTACTGTTCTGAAGCACTCCTGGGGTGAGGAGCCTTCACTTTAACCCTGTCTTTCCCAGAGTTAGCGTGTAGGCTGAGTTAAAGTGCTGTGTACATATGAAGGAAGAAAAGACCATTCCTCCTATATCCATAGTGCAATGCTGTTGTGTTTAATTCAAAGTCAATATATTTTTCCTCTAATAAACAAGACGCTTTTACCTTTTGATAAAAACTAAAAGTGACTTTGTGAATAGCCACCAGTAGCTGGGCATGTTAATAGTATGTACCCATCCCATCAGGGAAATGGAGAGGTCTTGCCAATATGGATTGGATCATGATGGATATTAGACAGTAAGGCAGAATAGATTAAGCTATATAAATGTGAAGTATTTAGTGGTATTCTTCAGCTCCAGATAATCAGATGCCATTGAGGCCCAGTTAAATTTCTGTTTATTGACAAACATCTGCTGCAGTAAAGGGCCTGCCAGGAGCATGGTCTATGTTTTGAATTGATTTTATATCCTGATAACTCTCCATAGTGGTGTGAAACATGCCCAAGTGCTGGAATGGAATTCTGTAGTTCTGTCTATAGTAATAATTTATCTGTTACCATGCCTATGATTATTCCTCTTGTGGTGATATGCTCCCACCCATCAGCTTGCAAATAACAGCAGAAGGAAGACCTCTGCTTTGCCATTCAAATGAAAAGGTTGTTCATCTCAGAGTTTTGAGCTGCTTCAATATTTATTTTATATTCTCAATACTTTGTTAATATTTCCATGACACTTACAGCTTTTGTACCTGCCTAAGTGCGACAGCAACTGTGAAAGCTGTTTAGTCAACAACAATAATTTTTGGATTCAAAGTTCAGCTCAATGTTGCTGCCCTTGGGATCTGATTGTCTGTGGAGTGATGTGCAGGGTGGGATGATATAGGGCAGATCAGACCAGTGCTGGCTTCAAGGGTGAAAGAGAGACATTATCTCATTGGAGATGAACCACTGATACCCATTTTTTTTCCCTTCCATTCCCATGCTCTTTTTCCATAGTCATCCTCACCTATGGCATCTACATGTTTGGTTAATCCTGTACAGTTATTGACTGGTGGCTCTGTAGTTTCCTTGTTGAGTCTGGATTACACTCTGCCATTATCCAAAGTCATGTGCTATGGGTATGTGTGCAGCAATTATCACTCCTAATTAGCAGGATTTATCACAATATCTGTTCTCAAGCACACAAAGAAATTTCAGACTATATTTTCACGTGATGCCACAGTTGAGCCCTATCATTTATCATAGTTGAGCCCTATCCTGCCTAATTTCCCATTCTCTGGCTGAGAATTTTACATACTAGTCACATGCCAAAATCTCTTAGAAAAAAGAGAAAGAGATACTTTGTAAAGGGACTTCTAGAGTTAAATAAACAGTTTCATGTGTTGATTTATGCTAGAGAATCGCAAGGTGACCAGTTAAGATTACAGTCAGGTGCTATTAGTTTAAAGAACAGAATTTACTAATGTGCATGTCTGGATATAAATACAGATAATAGGTTGGAATATAAAGAGTGGATGGCTGAGATAGTGCTGAGATGTGGGCCAGAGCCAGAGTAGAGGTTTGTTGGCAGTGCACTGTGCTGCTGCAAAGACAGTGTTTGCTCTTCAGACTGGCAGGAAGCACTGTAGGACTTGCCTCCTACAAGGAGGAAATACCTTGAGCCCCTCGGTCGCTCCCTGGCCTTGCTCGTCTGAAGGCTCTGTGGCTTTGGATGACTTTCTTCCTTTGGCTTGAAGGGATGGTCAGTAAAATGCAAAGCCTGAGGGACTTGGGGGAGGGAGGGACAGGCAAACTCAAGGGTAAAACTTCCCCTATGTATGTACGTGTGTATAGCAGAGCATCAATATCAGAGCGTACACGAGTTGTGGAAGATAGCATAACAGTTCTTCTCTTCAAGAAAATGCCTTTGTAATGCATTTTCACACTTATTCCCAACAAAATATGATTTCCTTTTGATGTTTAAATACCCTTTAATCTTTCTGTATAGCTTGGTATTACCCCAAAATAACTGACACAAAGAGAACAAAATCCTGCAAGCCTCCTGCTTGGCAGTCTCCTGCCTTGGAACCAGGACTGAGGGATCCAGCTATTTTTCTTTGGTACACAGGCTTGTTCTGGGGCCGTGGTTTTGCTGTGGGGGATGAGTGGGTTTGGATTTGTTGAAGGTGCTTTTCAGTTGTCCTCGAAATTTCTCCATAGCATGGCTGGTGCAGTGATTCATTTTGGCCTGCAAGTGGCATTGTTTGTCCGGTTACTGGTCTCAATGGTCTGACTGAAAACCTAAAGCGAAGTATTTCAGAATTGCTCTTTCTTTTCAAATGTTTGTGTATGACAGCCTGTTTGCTGACTCTGGAAATAAAGTCAAACTAGTAGCAATGCTGTGTCAACTACAGTAACTCTCCCTTGATTTGCTCTAAAGCCATCAATTATTATAAAAACACTCCTTTGTGCTGCTGAGGCTTTTCTCTCCTTGAACTTCAGGAACACTGAAGTGAAACACTGTATGTTTTCTCCACATTTCATAAATACCCTTCTGAATAAACTGTCTACTTTGGTGTTGTACGTAGAGGTCTAGTGAGGATGTGGCCTATATCCAAATTTAGAACCAGATCAGACCGTGTAAGTCACATGAACTTTAGTTGTAGTATTTCCACCTTAATTTCTGCAGAGGCTCCTTTGGCATTTTCACAGTGTGCCATGTGGTGTCTGTAGCAGCTTAGCTCATGCCACAGTTATTCAGGTCATACTCCATTATTTAAATAGGATTCTCAAGAATCTTATCTTTGGCAAACAAGGGAACTACATCTTCTATGAAGATACAGGTATTAAAACAGCCGCTTTGTTTCTCGGAGCTACTTCTTTACCTGCTGCAGTTAATTTTACTTGTGTATCTCCTCAACCAGAAAATGGAATAGAAATTCTGAATAGTTTGCTGCATTCCAGATACACCTGTATATGAGTGCATTTCCTGCTGGCCCATTTTGGCTTGTTTTTCACATTTGAAAAACTAGAATGGATTCCCACAATGAGTGTGAAATGTGTGGGTGGAGGGTGTGGGGGTGTGGAAGGGGTCTCTTCTCATAAAACTTAGGAATATAGGAAATGTAGGAAGGTGGTTTTCCTATGGGTCTGTACTGTGCTGAGTAAGGGATATGGAGCTGGGAATTTGTATTCTTTTATGGCTTGAAGAAATCTTTGCACTTAAATAGCAAAGTATTTAGTTAGAATTCATGGTGCACTTGGGGACAAAGTGTGCAAATTCTTATCTTTAATTTTTTTTTAAGTACAGAAACTAGGGCCAACACTTGAAAAAGGCCGAAGCTAATTTTAAAGATGAGCACCTGAATGGATGTTGTAATACGTGTGTTCTTAAGCCCATCCTCCCTTGCCAACAGAGAGTAAAATACTGATGAGGAGGAATGAAAAGAGATGAGGAAGGTGAATTAGGCTTGGTGTTTGCCTGTAAGGTTTAAAAAGGTGAGAAAGAATGTGTTCCTTTGAATCTAGACCACTTTGACTTCATAAAAGAAAAATTCCCCATGAACTCAGGGCTTTGTGCACTGACTGTGCACACACTGCACACACACTGACTGTGTGCAACCAGCTTTGAATTGCCACAGTTTTCTTAGGAGCACTAAAAGCTGCCAGTGTGCCATAATATATTTTAGCAATATTTATTATGATGTTAGTTTTAATTTTCAGAGACCACATCCAGTTTTGCATAGCTAGAATTTATGGGGCAGAACAGTTCAAGGACTAGAATTATTTTAAAAGAAACATTTTCATTTTTCACATACTGAGGCCCTGTGAGGTTTCACAATCCACACAGCTTTCAGTTTGAGCAGTATTCTTACCTGTGCTTTTAGGAACTTTTCACATTCCTGAATCTAGTTATGGGCTTTTCCCCCTAATTGAATCCAGGCTTAAATGGTGGGGTCACGCATTCTATCAATTAGTGCAAATAAGTTCTCCAAACTCATTTAGTGGGTGCAAATAGTTTTTATTTAGCACCATCTGTAGCATTGTATCTCCAGTCTATTTTGTCACACTCATGCAAAGAGTGCTGGGACTTTCATATTTCTAAGCTTTCCAAGGAGGTCACAGGAGAAATACTCTCCATTTGGTCAGTTGTGTGGTACCAGTTTGCAGTCATGCTCAGGTGGTGTTAAAGGTGCTTTGCTGATGGTGGTCCAGCAGCAGAAATAATTACACATATATAATTTCTTTCTTGACTTTGCTCATCGTGTGGTTCTCTCTGGTCAACATAGTCCTGGTTCTCCACTGGTCGAGGCCATGGCTGGACCAAGGCAGTCTCTACTGAACTCTGAGCCTCCTTGCAGACATCTCTGTGGCTTAGAAGGATGGTGGCACAGAAACATTTTTCTCTTAGGCATGGCCAGGAGCAAGCACATGAAACCCTTTTCTTAGGAAGGGTGGGTTTCCCTCTCTGTGAAAGCAGCAAAGCTGCCAAGATGGGATCCTTGCCCATGTGCAGCCTGAGGAACCCACATTGTTTAGGCTGTTGATTTTACCACCCTATGGGGGCTTCACTGTGAGTTTTCTGGAACACCTTTGCAGCCCATGGTGGTTCTTTCTTTTCTGTTTTGTTTGATTTTTTTTTCTTCCAGGTTTTGGTGGGTTTGTTCGTTTGTTTGTTTGTTTAGGGTTTTTTTTTTTTTTTGTCTAGAAAACTGGATTTCTGACATACATTCCTAACTGCAGGGACCTGTCTCAGTGGAAAATTTAGTCTTTGTGAGGGAAAATTATGTTTATTTTAGGTTGTAGGAGGTTAGTACTGTGCAATCGTAAAAACTTGTGCCCAGAGAGTCTGTTACTGCTGCCTTTCATGAAGGTTGTCAAGTAAGGAGATAGCAGGTAGAAAAATAATAATATAGACAAGACCAAAATGGGATGTCAGACTGTCCAGGCAAGTTTCTCACTTTGGCCAAGAGTTTGCCTGCACAGTTTAACTGTCTTTTTGTGTTTCCTATCATAATAGCTTATAAAAACTGATGAAGTGCTCTTGCAGCCCTAGCATACTCAAAGCTTTCAGCAGTCTGAAGTCCCCTGCTGTGTTTATTTCATGGGAGGACTGAGAATCTCATCATATTATATGCAATCCATATTTAATACCTTTCTGGATGTATTGGTGAGTGTGGTTTTCAATAATTTAATGTGAAGAATTGCTAACACAGTGGAAAAATCAATTGTCTTTATAGTACTGAAGATAATCTGGTAAGAATGCCATCTGCGAGTGTCTTTCAAATTGGGTTGGTGTACAAGTGCATAGTTAGCCCAGTGATTGGAGAGATACTGGTTTGAGGGACTTAAGGTGAAATATTCATACTACTTTATATTTGAGATTTTCTTCGTTTCCCTGCTAAAATCTGCTTATGTTTAATGTTGTCATTTATGTTTGGAAGTGTGCACACCTCGATTCAAAACATCAAGAATGGGGAATCAGCTCTTTACTACACTTTTACCCATGAAGCTCAGTGTGGATTCCTCTGTGAGGAGGAAATACAGATTCAGATCCTGAATAAGTAATGTGAAGCTCTGGAGTTGTTGCTTCTTTAACAACTTCATCTGTTTGCAGTGTCATATAAGGATTTTGTAATTTTTATTAGGGTTTAAAATTGCTATTTAAAAAGAATTAGAATGCTTTGTAATCTTTCAGAAAGACACATTTGCTTTATGGAAATGTAGTAGTCAGAGTGAAGAGTATTTACCTCAAGAATGGCCCTATTGCGATAAGCATCAGTTTACGATGAAGAAAAAATGGTTAGAAAAAGGGTTTAAAGTAACTCTGTTTTGAAGTGTTCAGATTAACACAACTTCAGTGCATGTGATTATGTATAAAACTTGCCAAAACCCACATGGCCAAATGATCATGCCTGGACACCTGCTTCTTGAAAATGCTTTGTGGGTTTAAGCAAGTGATGGGCACCTGGGTCTAGTTTAGGTTCTTGTGCAAGTTTTTGGCTCCTAAATATTTTTGGAAGTATAAATTCTCATTTGCTGTTGATTTCCTATGTCTGTAATGGATTTTCTGTGAGATCTAGTGTAAATACCTCACCCTATTCTACTTAATTTCTCCAGTTTCTGCTAGCCTTTTAAGCTTGTTTATTTTAGACCTTAGGACCTCTGACACAGGGACAAGTCTTGCTGTCAGTTTGCCATTCACATTGCATACCCAAAGTCCATTCTCAACCCTGAATAGTTGCAGGTATCCGGTATTTTATGCAAGTACAAATAGACAAATATATGTGCACATATTTGTTAGGATATATATATATAATAAAATAGTTGTCATTAAAATTCTTATGTGGTCTCTCTGGCTCAAATACTTATAGGTGAAACTTCCCTATTCTGAACTCAAAATCAAAAGTAGGGAAGAAGAGTCTCTGTAGCAGACATTAACGATCATGGGAGTGCTGAGATTTGAGTGGAAATGCTCTCTTTAAAAATACAGTTAATCAAGCACAGAATCTGCTTGCAACTTCTGCTGTCTGGTATTTCCTGATTTTTCTGTCCATTTACATGCAAAAATAAAGAGTCTATGTAGACAAAAATATCTGAAGGTGACTTTTGTTTTCTAGAGTGGGTTTGAACTTAAGATTTCTAGGTAATGGCTAACTCCTCCCTGCCAATTTTTTTTTTTTTTTCTGTGTCTAGTTGTTTATGTAAGAAGCATAAGAATAAAGAAGTGATAAAAACACAGTGAAACAAAATAAAATGTGTAAAGACCACCAGTGCTTTGATATATTATGCATTTCCTCAAAGGACTTGCTTAAAGCTAAAGCCAAAGTGAAACCTGAAATCCAAAGATCCGTAGTCAGGTGCCCTATTTTTTATGTTGGAAACTTATTCCCTTTTAGCTTCTAGATGTTCCTGGATTCAAAACTACTGCCTGAAATTGAGAGGAACTGGAATTTACCTATTTGAGTGTAGAATCAAGCCATAACTCTACACACATAGTAAGTAATATATGCCAGAAGATAGAGGACTGAGAGCGGGCTCTGCAGTACTACCTAGGAAGAGCAGATGAAAGGCATTATTCACAAAAAGCCCCTCGAAATCCTACAGATGAGGATTTTAAAGGACATAAATAGTTGCCTGTGTGACCATCTGGAAAACAACAGAAAAAGTCCTACTTCATACTTCTGAGCTGTTGAACAGGAGGATTGTCAGTGGCCTCAAAAAGTACATAGTTATTAATGGAGAAGGAAAGCATGAAAATGCAAGAATTTAATGAGTCTTGCCAAGTCTTCAAATAGTGAGAAATCACTCTCTCTCTTTAGAGGACTAGGTTCAACAGTTAGTGCATTGACTGCAGAGAGAAAGCAGACTGATTGCCTGCCTTTTGCATACAAGACTCACTGCTCTGTAAATTGCTTCAATAGGTTTGCCTAACGTGACCGTCCGCTGCCGTCCCGCAGCAGTGAACTCTGCTGCTGTGGGGTTCTGCACAAGCCAATTTAAGGGACTTGAAAAGGAGAGCAGTGGAGGGGGACAGTGGCTGGAACTGTCTATTATGAGTACAGCTGCAGAAGTAATGTCTGTGGTTTAACTAACTGTGTGATGTGGCACTAGATGGGAGACCCACGGCTCAATTTCCTAATTCCTTGGCTAGTGGTGCTTCGAAGCTGTGCAGTGGAGGTGCTGTGTCTTTGTCATTGCCAGGCATCCTAGCGCAGAATGTGAAACTGCTTTCTAGGTCAGACTTTCTGGCAGGAGGGTCATGGCTCTTGTAATGGCTTAGGCAAGACAGAATAAAGGTGTCCAAGGTGAAAGGAGATGTTAAGAGTCCCAAAAAATAAGCCCACTTGAATAGCTTAATATTGTGAATTCCTTTCTTTAGGGAACTGGAGACCTCCTTCAAATAACTCCAGGGACAGATTGCCAATGTCCAGGCTAATGTAAATTAAAGCAATTATGCTCTTACAATTTTAAGTTTATTTTGGCAATGATAGTAAATTCTTAACAGCAAGTCACTCAGGAATATTTCCAAGAAGTCCTAGAGGAAAGCACTGGGCAGTAACAGAGAGCTGAAAATTCAACAGTTTTCTGTTTTGTCACCCCCTGAGGGTGACTGCGGAGGGTCTGCAGCAGCATTAACAAGAGAAATGCAGAGGCCTTGTCTTATCTCCCTTTCTCAGAGTCGCTTGTTGGTTGTCTGGCTGTCCGAGCCTGCACATGGTGAAGCTGGCTGAAGCTGAACTTAAGAAGTATACCAGGAGTTTGGGGATTGGCAAGAAGAGGTGAAAGAATGATCCAGAGACTATATCAGCAGACAGTGTGGGTACAGTTCTCCCAGCACTGGTTAGGCTGACAACCTGGTTGTGTTGGTAGAAGCTGCTATGATGTGTTGAACAGCCACTCATTCAGCTATTTCATTATGGAGAAATTACTTATAGAAAAAGTAATAAAACCAATAAACTACTGATTATTTTAAAATTCTTGGCTGTTATCTCCACTAGTGCTACCAAGGAAGAACTGTGCAGAATGAATACTTGTGCTTTTTTCTGACTGTATTGTCTTTTGCTCAGAATGTGGTGTACCTTATGGAGAGGGGAACCACTGGTGTGGTGTCCTAAGCAGGGCAAGGCCAATTAGCATTCAGGCAGTTGGTCTAGATGTCTGTTGCATGTCCAGTCAAAATATCCTACTATTCTATTCTGGTTTACATAAGATACTGTGATATAGCCATGAGCTATTTCTGTGTGTGTGTGTGTGTGTGT
>VXBZ01006766.1:290912-370643 GCA_013399135.1 Heliornis fulica
CACCCACACACACACACACACACACACACACACACACACACACACACACACTGCCCTGCTTGTCACTTCTTTGGTAGCCTGTTACACAGGTTTACTGGTTTTACCACTAATAAAGTGGGCAGTTTTTTCAGATTCTATTATTTTCTAGGCAACAGTTCATGTCACCATCCCTGGAGATATTTAAACCACGTCTAGATGTGCAGCTTAGGAACATGGTTAAGTGGCTGGACTTGGCAGTGCTAGGTTCATGGTTGGACTTGATGATTTTAAAGGTCTTTTCCTCTCTAAATGATTCCTATATCATACCTTTCTCCATTAGAGTTTTGAGGTAGTAACGGGTTTTTGTGATATTTGTCTGGATTAAGAAAAGACTAATTAGAGATCTTATTAAAAAATATTTTTAATGCAATTATGAGAATGGATTTTATTGAATCATCATCTTTGTACTGAATATGATACACCTGGAAGATTTGAGCCCATTTATTTCTGTGGTCAGGCTGGGGGCAAGCCCCCAGCTCCCTGGCTAGTTGTGTGTGAAATCATGACTGTTTGTGTGCAAGTGTAAATCTCAGAAGTAGACAATTTACCCTAAGATGCCATTTTGCTCTCATTTCTGTTTTGAAAGAAGAGATGTATTCCAAGTAACAGCATGTGACCCTGACAGGCTCGCTCTGCAGAAACCTTGCTGGGAGCTTTTGAGCCGCCTCCAGTTCAGCCTGACTGCTGTTTGTCTGACAGAGCCTCAGAGCCGTTGGTTTTGTTGTTATTTTGGGAAGTTTGTTCCGGTTGTGTGTTTTTGGCCTTACTGCAGTTCTCTACATTGAAATATTTTAGTATTTATGAGTGTTTTACAAAGCAGCCTGGAACAGACTGTTTCCTCTTGCAGGTAAAAATCTCTGCATTTGTAGTGATCCCTCAGAGCCCAGTGCCTGCTTGTTTGCTGGCTTCATCTCATCCAAAAGGCAAAGAATGTTCGTTCACCTAGTCTTTGCTGCAAAAAGTGTGCATGCCTGGGTTCATAAATATAAATATTTTGTTCAAAATGGGCCCAAAGGACCTACTTCTTCCTGATTTAAAGAACAGCACAGTTATAGTCAATTGCTGAAATTTATGGGTAGCTGCTGCTTTGTAAAATCATGACAAAATAGCAGGAAGAAAATACATTTTTAACAAATAGAGAGTGTTAGTGAGATACAAACTGATAAGTAGGATTCACAGTTCAGGCTGCTATGGCTACTAAGTATTTAAACTGTGATGTTTTATTATAGCTTTGGCTGCCATTTATGTATTGTGGCAGAGCGGTTACTAAACCTCTGCTCTTTGCTCAGTTGGATTGGAACTGCCCTGCTGGGGTGCCTATAGCCTGTCCTGCTCCCAGCTGAAGGAAAATTTCCTTCACCTCAAGGAGCAAGAGTGTCTGAGCTCTATCCATGCTCTAACAAGCCCCTGTGCAGTGTGTATGCAACTGCCCTGACGTCAGAAAGTCCTAAGTGAACGGGACTTCAGTTTAATAAAAATGTAGAAGTAGTGGGGTGGAAAGGTTTTGATAGAGTTGTGTGTGGGTTGGTTTTTATATGGCTTTGAGAAAACCACTTATACTTTTGGCATTTGTTTCTTCCTCTGTGTAGAAGGCAGGTAAAAACCTTAGTTCAGTTCTGAAAATGTCTTTGGAGAAATAAATTGAGGGCAGGAAAGGCCAGGGTAGGATCTTTGATGATGTAAGCTCAGTCTTGTAGTGCCCAAGAGGGTTGAAGAGAGCAGGCCTGGGAGGGTAGTCCAGTTCATGCAAGGATCCAGGAGTCATCAGCAAAGTACATAGGTGTGGGTGTAGGTCCAGAGCCAAACAGGGAAGCAAGTTAGTGGATCTGGTCAGCATGGGATGTGGCAGGTATAAGCAGAGCTGCAGTGTCACTTGGCAAGGACTTTCATTACAGACAGCAAAGAAGAGGTACCAAGTCATTGAGGAAATGTATAATTTATTGAGTTCTGGAAATTTATAAGGAAAAAAGAAAGTATCCCTAACTGCTGAAAATGCATTAATGTGAAAGTATCTTCTCCATTATCATGACTGGGTGATAATCCTGGCAGTTGAGCAGGTTGTTTCACTGTTCCAATAGTGAGCATTTAAAAGTAGCAGCCAGCAAGTGGAATTACACCCAAAAAAACTTTCCAGGATACTTTTTGTGCCATGTCATTTCATGGGTCAAATATGAAAGGTTAATGAGAAGGGTCAGTATATTCCTTCAGTTCAGCTGATATATGTAGGTGATAAACTGGCAAGTGTTAGTTCATGAACAGAGATAGATATGTCAACGATTGACCTGCAATAAGCTTAAGGTTGCCAGTCTGAAACTGAACCTGAAGAAGTGTGAGTTTGTTTAAGGATAGAAAATTTATTTCTGTTTTTCTGCCAGTAATGGATTAATTGGAGGGTGGGTTTACAGCGGGAAGAACAAAATCAGAGGCTGAGCAGAACTCCTTAAACCCACCAGACGTGCAGAGCTTTGTAGGATTATGGTGTTATTATTAGAGAAGGTAGGCTAAAATGTTGAAAAATATATATGTAAGTGGTAGACAGAAAGGGAGGTACTTTAGTCTTCAGTGGTAATGTGATTTAGCAAGTTCAGAGCTGAAAAGGTCCAGTGCACATGTCCCTCTAGTATATCTGTGTTTCAAACCCCTTCCTATTAAAGGCAGATGCTAAAGCATGCGGTTTGGAGTAGAATTGACACAGGAACATAAAAATCTTGAGATGATGGTTATTGAGGATGCTTCAAACAGTAATAACTTAAATTCTCTATGGACAAATTATTGCAACACCCAAAAGAAACTCCTGACAGCCATTAAAGCTACTAAATATTTTCAACAGTAGTATAGCAAGATGTTTTTGGCCAGGAGAGACCCTGCAGTGGTTCAACAGATCCTGCAATCATGAGAAGGTTGCCAGCTGTCTGTAAAAACTGTATCATTAACATATTGCAAGCACATCTATTTAGTTTTGTGTCTTATTTTGTTGACTCTGGTTCAGGACTAATTGGAAAGCATGTAATAATTTCTGAAGAGAATGAAGATCCTCAGAAGGAGATAGCCATCTTTTGTTTTGGCATAGGTAAAAGCAGTACTGGTCCATGCAGGTGAGGATTGTCTGTGGTAATCAGAAGCTTCCCAAAGTGAGAGTTCTATCTGGACAGCACATAGAGTGGTTCCTTTTAAGGAATACTGTACTAAAAGACCTCTGCTTAGAACAGGAAAGCACTGAGAGTAAACATGAAGTTGTAGAGGATATGAGAAGAAAGCAATTGATCACTGGCCAGGTATTAGTTGATTGCTAGCCAGTTCTGTGAATCATGGGCTCAGTGTGAGAGATGTGTTGAGAAGAATCTGGGTTGACCACTTGTATGATGCAGTCTGTGGAGTCTCACAAAGTATTTCACGCTCACAAAGCTGGGTAAGATCCTTGGCCACATGGTATCTGATCTCATGGGTGGGAGTAAGCTTTTATTCCTCTGTTTCTCAAGCTTGCATCCCCTATAGGATACATATACTGATATGTCTATGCTGTCTTCCTCACAGGGTGTGTGGTGAGGTGTAGCCTGCTGGTAAGGAGAAAGTATGGGTAATGGACAGGCGTGTTGACTGTTCTGAGAAGGCAATGGGCTTCGTGGAAGTGTGGGACCATATCATCTCTTTAATGCAAATTGCTGCAGTTAAAACTTGGAACTAACAGAAAAAGAAATCTAGGTTTCGAAATAAATCCAGTATGCAGTTATATACTGGGGTATTCATTGTCTGTCCTTTGACAGGTATTTCACTGTAACATGCTACTGAGTTTCTTATTTCAAATGACACAAGGAAGCCTGGCCATGAGAAGTGTTGACAGTGTAATTTGATTTTATTTGTATCTTTGGCACTTCATGTGTGGGACATTCTTTTCTCTTTTATTCTTTTTTAATGAGAAACATTCCATCAGATTGTGAAAAGAACATTTTTCTGTTGCCCAATGCATAAGCAAAAAACCTAACTGAACAACCCCCCAATATTATAAAGAACAGAAAATACCCAAGTTAAACAATGCTTGACTTTTATGTATAACGCACTGACTTAAAAAATCTGAGTCATTCTGTCTATATAAACATGTTATATAGTAGTAACAAAGTGCATGAAGCAAATTGCTAAATTTAACTAAGGTATTAAAATAAAAAGTACTTTAAAACAATACTTTAACACAGTTTCTTGCCATGATTCCATCATGCATCAACACAAATCAAATCCTGAGGCAACCTGTGCCTTTGACAGTCTTTCTGTATTATGTAAATAAATGGAAGTAATGATCAAACTCAGAAAAGGGTGAAAAAAAACCATCAAGATGAACCATCTATTTATAACAGAGTTGTATTTAAAAAAAATAAAAATCAAAGTGCACTGCTGGTACATCTCACTTGAGCCTGTTTGGGTGTGATCCCATCTGCAATGGTTTCAATGCTCTGTTTAAGCACCAGGGAATAAAGAGTGACAGATGTTCTGTTACTAGCATTACTATCACTAGCGTGAAGACTGAAAAATTGTACCAGAATATATACGTAAACATCTTTTGTATACTGAGGAGGCAAACACTTTTAAATTATCTGATGTGTACAGTACTGGTACTTAATGTTTTGGTGCCAGTACCAGACTGGTCCAGTAATTAGCATTGAGATCTATTTCTAATTACAGATAAGGCATATAACAAAAAAGTAAATATTTGATTATTAATATCTCATACAATTTAGCAACCCAACCAGTCAGTATTTATCTTGCCAATTTTAACAATCTTCAAACTTTGGTCTTCCATTTGTAGATAGTACTGATCTTTGAAAAAGTAGGTGTATCCTGTGAAGGTAAATAAGAAAGCATATTGAGATTAATGAGCACATAACTCTTGATCAAAGCTTTTTTGCCTGTTTGATTTCATAAAGCTTAATGAACTGGCAGACTTCTTTCCCAAAATATTTATACACAATAAAAAAAGATTTATGTTAAAAATACATGAAAGCTCCCATCCTGGAGAAGAGAAATCTTGATATAGGGAGACTGAAATCAGTTTACCATTTTGTGAGCCAGAACTTTTTGGGAAGAAATATTTGCTGGCAAATAGATGTTAAAACTGTAATTGAATTGGGACTCGTGATATCAATGATGCTTCCAGATATTTGTGCATATCCTTGTAAAATGTGAGGCCACTTAATACTGTAGGTCAGGCTCTGAACTGCAGTTGATAGGAGCTTAAAAAGAAAAAGGGGCAGGAGGAGCAATACTACCCACTTATGTCTGTGATGAAGGAGATTGTCATACTCAAGGGCTGGCTGTGCTGGAGCAGGATGATGATGATGAAACAGTTCTATGGCTGTATGATTGGCCTGTTTGAACCTTCTAGTGTTAGCACACCCTGTGCAAGAGGATGCAAGGTGGCAAGAGTTGCTTTAGTGTCTGTCTGAAACTACACTAGAGGGTTCTCCACAGAGCTCCATGCTCACATTTTCTCCATGCTTAAATCAGAAAAGCAACATGAACCCAGATCTGAGCCTTAGGGGCGTCTTGATGTAAAAATGACTGCATCACAGATTTCTTTCCTCCATGTCCTGATACATGTAGCAGGTTTCTAGACCTGTGCAGCACAGCAATGGAAAGTACTATGATGTTTCAAGAAACTTAAACAAGGCAGTATATAACCTAATTTACTATATTTTAAAAAAATAAAAGAGAAAAAAGCAAGGGAGAAAAGGGGGAGATGCTAATAAAATCTGTTTCTTGCCTTGTTAAACTTTGCAAAGTGTTCAGCAACGGGGAAGTATGTGATAAAGAGTAGTAGCAGTTTGAAATTAAATGAGCTTCATGAAAAGGGCCATCAGCATAACTATTATTATTTGAATAAAAATATTCAGGAGAAGTTGTATTCTCTAAATGTTTAATTTCAAAAAGTTTAAACTATGATTAGTGGAGTATTTATCAAGTATCCAGCAAGTTTTACAGCAGACAAATAAGAGAGCATGTTAGTGACTTAGACCAGAATTAGAGCTTACCACTGTCACCAAAACCCAGGACAGCATCAAGGTTATCTGGAACTCCATTCCAAGAGTCAGCAATGAATTTTGGGGATGCAAGCTCCATTTTCTTCTTTTCTTCATTGTACCTGAGGAAAATCATATTCCTGCATTACAAATCTGTATTTAATACTAAAATTTAATGTATTTTTTTCAGGAAGTCTTCAGCAAATGTAACTATATAAAACAATCTAACAGAAGTATATTAACTGAAATTGTAACATTGTTTCTGTTTCATTATAATTATTCCACGCCTCTTCTAAAACCTTGTGAAATTTTGCCTTTCTCCTTTTGGAAATGCAATTCTTGCTTAATTGAGAACATACTTTCTAAACAAAACCCTTTCAGAAATGCAGCTTTAAAATTCCAAGAATAATTCTAGGGAAGGTAATTTTTTTTTAGGCAGCAGCCAACTTGTGAAGATTGATTTTAATGTAAAATGTCTATCTTTTAAAAATCTTATTTGAAATGTGCTGTTAGTCAATGTTATTGAGGATTGCTATTAAACTACTAATTACTTTCCCTAACATTTAATTTAAAAACCCTATTACATTCACACAGTCTTGCCTTTCTCTGTGACGATCAACAGATAAATGCCAAGATAAAAATATATGGGACCCCCCCCAATGGTTTTTACAGTCTGTGCTCTAAAGAGGAGAAACTCAGCTGATGTGAATCCATGTAACCTATGGAACTTGGATCTAGTTTGTATTGTCCTTCAGAAGTAGGTGGATCTGTCTGAATCCACATCTGCAGATGAACTGTTGTCTCACTCCATGTGCTTTGTGGTATGGAAAGATAGACTTGTGCAAAGACAGTTTTGCATTCCTACAAATAATCCAGGATCTCCTTTTTCCTGTACAGGGAGTAAATTTCCCTGAGAGTGAAGGTGGAAGGAGCAAGTCTGTGGCCTGGCGTCCCCAGTTTTCTGATTCACAGATGGGAGTCAGTGCTGAGCAGGAGTAGAGGTGACTAGTGCTCAAGGGAGGGAAGCATTTCTGGTTTGATTCTATTTATCCTTGTCAATATGTCTCTCAGGTTACCTTTCCCTCATTGCTATATGAAATGACTTGGATTATATGCAAAGTTACACCAATACAAATGAGTAGAGGTTTGGTAAAAATACATTTTAATTATTAATTTAAATTACAGTCTTTTCCATGGATATTTAAAGAAAATCTAGTACTTTGCTGAGTAGCTTGAAAACTTCAGCTGTGGAATCAGAGCCAGCTTCTCTTCCTCTCCCTCACAAGACTTCACTTTGCTTAACAATCTTATTATAATAACACTAAAATAGCTTGGGGCTAGAAGGAGGAAGAAAAGGCTTCCAAAAGAGCCATTTAAAGTAAGTGTGATAATGGCACAGGAAGGCCTATGTTATGTAAGTCTTCCCATGAGGCAGAGTCCTTGTATAAAATAAACCAGCCATATACTTAAGGGTTATAGTGTTTGTGTTGAGCAGACACACTTTTTCCTATAATATTTGTCAACTGTTTTGTTTCTTTTTCATGCAGTTAGAAATCACTGAAGTTCATTTTGGTTCCTTAACAATAAATTATGCATTCGGCAGTGACTGCAGTTGATAAGGTACTTTGATAGAAATACTGTCTGTGATTAGAGTGATGAATTACTTGGAGGCCCTGGAGTACAGTTAATCAAAAGAATCGTTGGTATAGAGGAGACAAGCAGCTTTGTGAACTCAGTCTGTAGGTTTTGGTGGGAATCTGAAGTATTGCAGATGGCTGTGAATGTTTAAGATGGTCTCTACAACATGACATTAAAAATTAATAGTGTTCTTTTTGTTCTTTTTTTTTGTTCTTTTTTTGTTCTTTTTCCCCCAAATAATGGAGAAGAGTACTGTCCTTAAAGTAAAGAAAGTTATGATCAAGTGGCAGTTGTGAAAAGGTATTTTATTTACTTACAGGAATCCACAGCCATTAGGTTATAAAAAGGCACTCATCTGGTTTGATCATAACATGAAATTAATGTTCATATAAAATGGACTCAATTATACTGACACCTCCTTCCGTATTTTATAGAGAGCATCTCCCAGAAGGGAGCCTTACAGCTTGGAGAATCTTTTAGATTTCTGGTGGGTGTTTCTGATGTTTAACTTCCCTCTATATTACCCAGTTAATGAATGGTTCAATTTGCAGCCTGTTGTTTAATGTTTGCATTCCTGACCTCAAGTCCTGTTCCCGAAAAGGATCTCAGATGGTGAAAGCAGGAGTTAGTGTCTGTTTTATTCTTGTGCCATTCTGATAGGCTGATGGAGGTAACTCACGGAGTTCCTCAAAGCACCAGTGTGCCTGCTTTTTATGATGATTTTTTTGTGCCAGATCTTCCTGCCAGGTGTGATGTTGGATATTTATTTCTACCACAGTAAGAGCCTAGAGACATTTTAAGGACATTCTTTCCTGATCTGTGTTTCCAAGGTCTTTCCCGGACAGAGTATTGTGGCAGATCGCCTGAGTCTGATTGTTTTTATTGCATCATATTTCTCTTCTCATAGTGTCTTTTGAACAGAACCTTAGTGGAATTACAGTTTGTGGGACACCACATTTGTTGGTGTGTTTTATAACAAAAACTTCTGACTGTACTGGAATATGAAAAGGACCATAGAGATTGTCAAAGCTGAAGCTAAGAGTTTTCCCCAAGTACTAACAGATACACTTCTTGGGGTTTGTTCAGTTCTCCTGAGTGCCAGCTCTACTAGTGGAACAAACATGTTAGGGACTGGCACATCAGCTGCCAGAGGGACTGACTGCCATCCCAGCACGCTTTTCTGGTTGCACTGCTGTATTTTCCATCCAGCCCTGGTGGCTTACTGAAAGAATTTCAAGGGCAATCTGGTCAGTTTTGGGTTTCAGGCAATTGGACATCAGCCCTTTTTCAAGGAAATTTCTTTTGTTTTTCTCCCAGCAGTTATGAGCTGACAGTAGGGACAGTTTGCCCCTCTTAAGAGCCCAACTGTGGGACAGTTGCTGGTACCTAGGGATTGAGGGGTGGGTTGTTAGGGACAAGCAGCCTGCCAGAGACTCCCAGATATAGTCTTCCCTTTACAGGCTGTTTGCTCAAATACATGCTAGTTTCCTGCTGCAGTACTGAAGCACTTCCCTAGTGATACTCCCTGGCTCAGCATCCTCACCACTGCTGTCAACACGAGTTGTGCGTTCTCAAAGGAGGAAACCCCTGAATATGGTTCTGGCATCCTGACCCTCAATAGGATTCAGCCCTAGAGACACTGCTTGGCTAACAGCATACCACCACAACCACTGAAATGCATCTTACTTCCAGTATCTGTCTCCAGCAAAAATGTATGTCCTCTTGTTTCTGCCCCAGTTGAAAGCGGCATCAACACGCTGCACGTCAGGTGGTAGTCCCAGGTTGGTGAGTTTCTTTGGATAGCCCCTATCCAAGTTACTGGCTGAATAAACCCAGTACTCATTTCCTAAGCAGGGGAGAAAACAAACACACACAGTTTAGTAATATGGTACAGAGCAGTAGTTCTTTTATGATTTGATACATGACTTCTTATGACTCTGGACACTTCTGAAGCACTAGATCACAGTACAGGTGTAACTGTGACTTGTGCCCCTTAAGTGCTGCTTGCCTCTCAGCAAAAGACATCACCTCAGCATGCTTCTGCTTCCTACCTTCATAGCTGTCTCATTTCTGAGGCAGGCAGTGTCTTAGTGTAGGTGGGGTTATGTTAAAACAAATAGTTAATATTGGTAATTTTTGGTATGTTGAAGGTGATCTGAAACCAGTGTGGGCCTCTGAAGGTCAAATGCAGATGCTCATCCTCTCTCTGTTATGTTGGGTGATTTTACTGAGTGATTAACAAGACATTTTTACCAAGAGTTCCTGTTGTTTTAGCTTTTTTTTTCATATGACATCTTCCATTGTCTCTCCAGATATGTTCTAGTGGAAGATGTATTAGTATTCTGCATTCTTTACATGGAGTTTAATTGGTAAATACCCTCAGTGAATTCATGGATAGCCACGGGAAGATTCATTCACAAAAGGACATTTCTTTGGTTCTGTACTAGTGGGGAAGAAAGTAAGCAAAGTATTATATTATAATGGATAATATACTGGAAATTATAAAGAGATATTTAGAGGTAAAATGATTAGATATAGTACATGCAGTATTTAAAGTAGTCTGGCTTGCATGAAATTTTTCCCCTCCATGTAAAATAGACACACGGAACGCATTATCACTGCTTTTTTTCCCTCCTATACAGAAAATATACAGCAGCATTTGCCATATGGTTTTTACATGATTGGAGAAATTTAGTCATGTTTTTAGTAGATACTGCAGCCCAGTTTTCCCTGGCTCAGTTTTTCCTGTTGAAAACAGCCTCACAGCTGACCCGTGTGTGACTTGTGATGGACAGAGTTGTGTCTCTTGCTGCCCTCTCCCATGTCGTCTGCCTGGGGAGCCATCAGGCAGGTGCTTGAAGCCAGAGTGGAAGTCAGTCTTTGGCACAAGAGAATGAGACAAGGAAAAGCATAGGGGTGGGGGTCTAATCTTCTCAAGGAGCATGTTCAGAGACAGTAGCTTAAAGTGAGAGGAAACAGAAGAAAAGACCAGTGACTGGTGTAGCAGAGCTCCCACTGTTGCTATTTAAGTCTTGCTTATTGCTGAATACATCTTTCCAGGCTCTTACAGCTCCCGTTTCTTGTAATGAAGACTGAATGCTTGTTAGATCCAGTCTTTGTCCTAAAATCCTCGGCATGGAATGTTTGAGATCTGTCACCCATACCTGCTGACTATGCTGGCTCTTGGGCAGGCCCTTCCCTGGCCCACTTACAACCCTGAGGAACCTGAGCTCAAATGAACCATTTATGCAAATGGCTACTTACATTTTTAAACTTAAAAGCAATACCTGAAAAAAATACAGCCTTCTCATCCTGAGGGGCCTCGTAAACTGCATCAATTTTCTCTGGCAGATCAGGCCAGAATGTAGCAACAAGAAGAGGACCTGTGGGTTTTCCTCGGGGGTTTACAGTCCTCCACATGAATCTGAGCAGAACAGAAAATTGTATGAGATTTACAATGAACTAATTCACCAGCACATCTGTTTCTCATCATTTCTGGCAAAGGCCACATAAGTGTGCATCACACACATGCGCACACACACGTTAGCAGCAACACACAATTGCAAATGTTCTCCTACAGAGACTGAAAAGTCAAATAATTGATTTAGAAGCATGTTGGTAAAACAGTTGCACAATAAGCTGCATGCTGGACGGCAAATGAAATAGCTTTGGTTCTCCTGTTGCTATTTTGTATCAGGGCAAAATGTGTTTTGTGCTTGAGTATCCAAACAAACTCATTTTCAAGGTATTTAAACTATTAGAGCTCTCCTGGTGTTGTGTGTGGAGCAGATGGATGAGTGTTTGACAAAAGCTGAGATTTGTATTCTGTGAATTACTCTTGCAATTACTATTGTAGGGACTAAAAGTTCAAATTTAATAACAGTATATCAACCTGCTTGGAAGTGAGCTTGGCTGTAAAAGAAACGGCTAGCACTAAAAATGTTCATTAGAGAAATGCAAAGTGTAATTTATTGGCTATTTTATGTATAAGGAGATCATAATTTGATTTAAGCTTTAAAAAGCTGTAATTATCTTTAAATGGCAGAGCTTTGTGCTGAGGGCTTTTGGTATTAGAAATAGCACTACTGCTTCCTCCTTCATAGAACGAAGATCTAATTCCTCAACAGAACAAAAGTTTTGATATGGTCATAAAATCAAAATTCAACAGACTGCCTGAATCACTCTTGCACCAAGATATAGCTATTAAATTCTCAGGTGAAACAGCTTTTACCATCATTATTTTGCTGAATCTCAGGTTGCTACTGGCATCTTACTTTTTGAAGAGTACAAATAGTCATTACTGATTAGACTGGACTAATTATACCTTTGAGAAAGCCAGGTTCTGAAACTGAATTTTGGTTTGGGGTAAAAATTGGAGGAGCAGCCCTAAAATAATTTAATAAATTTCTGTCTTTTTATTAGCAGAAGTTTGACTGTGAACATAGCTAGCTATGACAAATAAAAAATATTGAAATGAATTTGCAAGTATGATTAGTTGCTGAATATTGAATTATGATAAGCTACAGTATTTGGTATGAGGAAGAGTATGGCTGACAAGTGCATTGGGAGTTTTTGGTCTCTTAATTAAAAATACATATTTGTTTAACCTGACATATTATATTAGTAATTAAGATAGTAATATGCTCATTTACTCTCATGTTGTGTTACATATATATTTTTTTAACATGCAAAAAAATATCTCTGAGCATAACTCCTCATAATTTTCATTTACAGTAAGAGGCAAGGAATGGGGCACTTAACTATTTGCTCTTGCTCTGGGAACATGAAGTGCTGTAAATACTAAGAACATTTGTTTCATGCATCTCTTTTTAGACAGAAAAGCAAATTCAATATGATACAAATTGGAAATGTATATAAAAATCTTTCTAACACTGCATGTGTAAAAGTGGCTCCTTTAAAAATTTAAATTTCAGAATTTTCAAACAAATTTGCACCTGATTTATGGCTGACTCAGCACTAATAATTACTGTCTGCATGATTGCCAAACTTTCGAGAGCAAATGGAGACTCAAACACCGGGTTTTTATTAAAGCACACATTTCAGGGGACATGTTAAAATGGTGAGGTTTTCTCATGGAAAGGGAAGCTCTGTCAAAGCTGAATTTTTCTCTTAGTTTTGAATCAGGTAGAAAGTATTTTTATTTCTACTCATTTTATTGAGGAAATAGTGAAATTAATTATTTGGCTTTCTCACTTCACTTGGAATGTGTTAAAATGTTTTAACTTGAGTTAAATTTTAATATTATGTTTATAGTCAGGTTTAATACTTTGTTACAGTATTTTACATTATATTTTAACATAATCAAGATTTGGCATTATTATTGTTATGGTTATTGTAATTATTGTAAAGGGACAAAATCAGTGAGTCTTTTTAATGTCTTGGTGAACTTCGTATTGAATTTTGTTCACATTCAGAACTACATCATATGTACAAATGCTGTACCCACAGACTGGTTACTTGGAGGATTCTGTGGCTGGTGGAAAAGCTCAATTGTTTTCTATGGCTAACAGCGCCTCCAGTAATTCCCTTTTATTTCCTTGGCTTGAGCAGGGAGGGAAAAATACTTTTTTGCAAGAATTAATCTGTTCTGACCTCCTTCTTGCTATTTACTCCTTTCCCTGGCATGATATGGCAGTTGGATGCTACGGTCGTTTTCATGAATCATAGAAGTCACACAACTCATGGCAGAAGTTTGCTTTTTGAATACCAGAAGTGAGTCATAATGCTGCTTGCCTGATCTTCAGAAAGCTGTAAGACTGACAGGCAAAGGCATTCCAGAGTAAAACAATTCACCAATTGTCTGCATTTGCTGCATGTTAGATTAAGCATGAGTCAGTTTGAACAGATTACTTTGGTATTTGCATAGTTCTTTGACCGACTGTATCTGAATGTGAAATATGTCTATTTTGTTTGGATTATAGAGAATACTGAATCACTTTGCTGATTTAGGAATAGACTTAAAATTGTTCCTTGTTGGATCAAGCCTTGCATGATTACCACTTTACAAAAGCAGAGGCTTTCCTTCATATATTCTAGCTGAAACTTTAAATCTGGAGGAGGTGACTGGACTTTACATCTCTAGAAGATACAAATATCTATTAAATTGCTGCTTTGTGAGAGGGACCTTGTTTGTTAGTGTCTGCTTTCTTCTAAATTTCAGCTGACATCTTGCATGGAACAATGAACAGGGGAGTTGTAATACTTTCTTCAGCTTCAGATGCTTATGGATGTTTATGTATGATAGGAGACAATATTTGATTTAGGTGCACACAGTGAATGTGAGTGGGTCCAGATCTTCAGTTTCAGATCTGATTCTTCCAGCTCTTTGGGAGAACATTCAGGGTAACTGAGAATAAATGACTTGAAATTGGGCATTGATTTATGATAGGGAAAAAGGAGCTTTACAATCTCCCACCACGATGCTGCCAAGTCCTGTACTCCTTAGGCTATGCTTTTCATTGCTGAGCAGCTGGGTGAACAGGCCCTGGCAAAGGCAGTAGGAGCTGCAGCTGTGCAGCCATCTCCTTTCACCATTAGGCATTACAGATGGACAAATCTCTAAAGATCTGGGGGTTTGTATCTGGTTTGCATAAGCATGTAGAAGTTAAGATGTGTCTCCCAGCTACATCACTCTTTTAAGCAACCCTTGTGTGACGCCACAGAAACCAACAGGACTGACACCAGGGCTAGTGTTTGTTCTGAGATCTGTAAAACTGGTCAAAAAATACCATGGGGGCAGGGTTTTTTGTAAGGTTTCTGGCATTTCCTTGTCCTGATTTTAGGTAGAACTTCTTGGCATGTGCAACCCAAGTGCAGGCAGAAACCAGAAATTAAAAACCACCACAAAACTACCTAAAATAATGACTGAAGTTGAAAATTCCAGACTCTCAATGAAGTCTGAGAGTAGTTCTAAGAAAAGGTGAATTTGTGATATAATCATCATGTCTATCTCTAATTACAGCTAATACTTTGGACATGAAGGTGGTTTGAGTCAGCATGGATTCTCAGATGGGATGTTGTACTTGACCAACTTGATAACCATCTGTGATGACATGCATATGACTTGGGAGATGGGAGGAGAACAAGTCAGAAAGGGTTTTGACCCTGTTTCTGATAAGATTCTCATAGAAATGCTGACCACAAGCCAGCAGGGTACCCTAGTGGCAAAGACCATATTATTTAACCATAAAACCAGAATTTGCTATCTTTTTCCCTTATGAGCAGATTAGGACACTTTACTTTCTCTGAAAATGCAAAAGAAAGGGCAGCGATTTTGCCTGGTAACGAATTTCTAGGTTTTGATGAATAGGTCTGAGAGATCATTCCACTTGAGGCCCCATTGGTAAGCAATTTATCTCACTTACCTGTCTTTGAAGAAAAATGTTTCTCCTCTAATTTGTGCGACTCCATCAAATACAATGTCATGCTTGCAGAGCTCTGGAGTGACAGGCCCAAGGGTTGGACGTGGGCCTGGCCCTGGGCCTGGGCCTGGCCCGGGTTCGACATCGGGTGATACTTCTGTAATAGTGAACAGAGATTTCTCTTACACAGAAATATGTTACACAGAGGTTACAGGGAGAACATGAACTACTGTAATTGCTAGAAGGGGAATAATTTGGAGGCAGGGCTTGAAGGGGAAAACACTTATAATAAAATCCTTGCAGATGCAGGGTGATTGAGCACAGTGAGGCCTTAGCTTCCAGTCCTGCCTTAATCTGCTCTGCATCCTCATTCATGACACGGTGCCTCTGCGAGTGCCTTATCCGTGTTGAGCTGCCTATTTAACTCAAAGGATATTCTGAAGAGAATATACCGGGTTCAAATGTTAACATTACAAGATTTATTTTACTGGCTTCTAAAAAGAAGAGAAATACATTTCCAAGTTTGATTCAGAATTATCTGCTACTTCACCGAGAGCAATCAAAGTGTATTTCTCTGCTTTCTAGAAGTACCAATATTTTGCAAGTCACACAGATGGATTTTAAGCCATTTGTATCCTCTTTCTGCTCTTATCAATAACCAAAATATGCTATTCAGAACATACACTATGCCATGTGGTTTATTTTGTTTTGTTTTATTGACTGCTACTGTGAGGCATTTGCCTTTTTTCTTAGACATCAGGTCGATTTACTCTGTGAAACAAAGTGGAGAATAGCTGATTTGAGATAATAACGTAAGAAAACAAAGGGTTTTTTTAATACTTGTTTTATATAGAATGGAGTTCGTAAAGGGTTATGTTAGTTATAAAGAGGCAAGAAAGATAGTTTTGTCTTGGGTCTTGAAGTATGCCTGGGAGAACTGGGTTAAATTCTGAAATCTATCAAAGAGACGCTGTGCGAGCTTAGAAAATTCAGTTAACCTTGCCCATGTCTCAATTCCCAGTCTTAATTAGAGCAGCTAAGAACAAGGAGAAAAAATGAAGATTCAAATCAGATTTTTGATAAAAGGGTGTCTCATGAGGTAATAATTTTTGGTATATTCTTCTTATAATTTCCAAGGTGTTGAATACTGTAGAATATAGTCACAATTAGGAAGATTTCTAAGTAGAAAAGTGAAAAGCACAGAAGGAGAAATTGTATAGATTTTCTTTGACTGCTTAATTGACTGTAGTATACTCATGCCTCTACAAGTTAGTAAATATATACATGGAACTGTAATCATATTAATGCTCATGAATTTTACTAAGAGTATCTGTGGAGGAAATAATACATTTTAAAGATGTACCAACATAAAAATACTACAAATTCACTTTTTTCTCCAGGAGCTTGCCAAATACATTTGTACCGAAGTATCAGCTTTCTCACTGTCTGCAAATGTTATTGTGACAATAGCACTTGAATTGTTGTGGGAAGGCAAGATGAATGTTTCCAGGCTGGGAGAGGAAACAATGCCCTTCCCTCTTACAGGCAGTTGCAATCTGGGAAGCTCAGAGTGTTGAAGATAATAATGCCCTAAAACACATCTATCAATTACTTCAAGCTAGAGAAAGCATGGTATTTCATTATCCTGATAAAGACTCAAATTTTTGTCTGAAGTTTTTGTTGTGGGGAATTTTGGGGTTCTTAGTTCAGTTGACATATTTGATTGAAGTAGGAGCCCTGATAGTAGCAC
The DNA here is from genome assembly GCA_013399135.1 of Heliornis fulica. Classification (NCBI taxonomy): domain Eukaryota; kingdom Metazoa; phylum Chordata; class Aves; order Gruiformes; family Heliornithidae; genus Heliornis; species Heliornis fulica. Next base: position 307,730 of record VXBZ01006766.1, read on the forward strand.
AAAGAAAGTGGGGAGGAAAGTCAGAGGATGTTTCTGCACCAGTGGTATTGTACAGTATGTAATTCATGCAATTTGCTACAAGTTCTGAGTCCCAGATTCCAACCTCTGCTGCATGCTTTTCTGATGAATTCTGCTGAGGATGGAGGACTTTACCGTATAGCTCCTGGATCCCTTTAATGTCATCCTGAGAAAGTCGAAAGTTCTTGGTGTAGGTATAGATAGGGGCCATGAGAGCTCCTGGATCCTCAGAGTGCTCCAGTCCCATAGCATGGCCAAACTCATGAGCAGCAACCAAGAAGAGGCTGTATCCTGAACAACACAACAAGGTGGTATTAGCTGCTTGTATCTAAACAGAGGTGTACTGTGCAGGGTATAGGCTGAGAATTTAATTTTCCTTGCTGCTCATAAAAAAATCTCCTAATAAATATCATAATCTGTATTTACAAGTGTCAGTGGTGAATGTCAAACATACTGCCGGAAGTAAGATTTCATTAGAGAGTTGCTAAACGATCTGTAGCTGATGTTTGCTGCCCTCCCACGTGCAAATGACTTTAACCACAGTATTAATACTTCTGTGAAAAAAAGAAGTGTAGCAAACAAAATCAGAACCCTCTCTTTTTTTTTTTTTTTTTTTTAAGCACAGAGAATTAAACTTTCAATCTAGGCTTCAGATCTTACTTTTCATCATGAAATGGCATGCAAGTGATAACCAGGTCTGCTTATCTGCATGTTGATGAGCACAGCCTGAATCAGTACTGTTGTACCCAATATTGTTAGGTTAAAAAAATATATTTTATCATATGGTAATATTTTATCAGTTATGCCCAAATGGTCTGAAATATGACAAGTATTTTCTTCCTAAAAGAAAAATCTGAATCTAACATTGGTTTGTAAAGGTGTAAAAAGCCTTTTGCTTTATTTGATTTTACCCAGGTTACAAATCAGTACAAAGATTAACCAAAATAATTTTAAATACTGATATTCACCATACAAGATTTATAGACACTCTCCTCATGTTTTTTAAACGTATTTCTCATTTTCAGCAATAACAATGAATAATTATTAATTTTTTACATTTAACACTTGTTCTTAATTTGGCCAATATCAGAGTATAATTATTACAGACTAATGAAATATAGGAGTACTTGTGGCTTTTGCTTTCATAGGCAAAACTGGTGATAAGAAAAAAACAAATTAAATTTTGGGAGGGGTTTCTGTTTTGGTAAGATACTTCATTGTTAAAATTTTAGAAAACCTGATTGTTTCAGGCAGATGACCTCTGGGAGTGACTCTATAATAATGGTCTCCCATTTAAATGTAGGGAGTTGCTCACATTCCAGGCTGGGGAGAAGTACTGTAACCAGACAGGAGTGATAAGTGTGAGAATGAGATCATCATAAGTGTGATGCCATTCGTGTGGTCAATACATTGTTACCAGTGTATTACTCTGACCAACTGTGTTACCTTGGTCTGGACAGAAGCCCCACTTGCGGTCATCGTCATAGCTGCTGGTAGAGGCACACCACAGCTTGCCGTCATTGCGACCCGCACTCGTACAGGACTCGTATTTATTCCCAAGGAAGATGAAGGGGAACACACAAGGGGCTCCCTCTGAATTGCCACCAACAGTTGACATGGCTGTGGAAAATGAAAAAATGAATCCCTTTTGTGAGATTAAGCTGATAGATCTTTGAAACCACACATTAAAAACTGGAAGCAAGCAGAAACTCTGCAGTCTTCTTAAGAACGTGAGTTAGATTAGAAATAATATTGGAAAAGAAAACTTTCTGACAGAATAAAGGAAAAACTAGGTATTTCCATTGCAGTGAACTTCCTGTTAGCTTTGGTGGGAGTAAGAATGAGCCCCAAGCTGGTGTTCATAGCTCTGAGAAAGCAGCAATTAACAGGAAATGGATTGTGTAGCAAGTGCCTCTTGGTGGACTTTGCTGGTATGCTTTAGAGTGTGTCTCACACTGGCCAAGGGTATGTTTAGTGTCAGAAAGGGAGGATTGACCTTGTTAGTGGGTGTCCCACTGATGTATAAGCTTTGAAGTAAAAAACCCAACGAAAGATCCAGAAGAAGAGCTGTATCAAGTACATGGAGGAATTGTTTTATGCTGAGATGAGGGTACAGTTTAAAAGTATATGGTTTTAAACGTTTTCTAAAAAAAAGATTATCAAAGTTGGAGGACTTTTTAAACTGGTCTTTATCAAAAACATGTAAATTTTTCGCCTGTGTGTTCTCATCCATGTAGCATATGGTGGTAATTTATAAGAAATAACACATATTTACATGTACAAGTATTTTCCTGAGGGAAAAGGTTGTAACCAAATTTAAAATTAGAGTTTAAAGTAGGTATCATAATAATGAAAAAAACCCCAACTAATTTAAATTCATTTACACTGCTACCTTGCAGTTATGGTTCCTTTCAGTTTCTGGTCAGTCTTCCAGGAAGGTACAGGAGAGCAACACAGAGGCAAAGCTAGTTGTGTCCTTAATTATTTTCTAGTATTAATATTTTATTCGTTATTATTCAGTAAACCAGAAACTAAAAAAAATTAAAAAAAAAATCACAGCTACCTCAAACAATAACCTTTTATGCTGAAGAAAACTTGAACTAAGTATATCTTGGTTCCAGTGATAGTCAGTACTATCCAGGACTTTGGATATATTGATTTGAGATACCTTGGTTCTTTTGTTGAACTGTCCCTCAGATCTTTCTCTTCCTAACTGTGTAACAAGTTATAATGAATTTGATCCTTTCTTGCTTTTTTTTCTCTTTATTTTAAAAATCATTTGTAAGGTAAAATAGAAGTGTTAAGCCTTGTTTTCAAAAGTAACAAGAAGACAAACACTAATACCTCAAATTACCCTATTGCAATGGTTAGGTCATTTTCCAAAGACTCAAAAAAGAGGGTGCTTGTAGATTTGAATGTAGCTGCAGGACGAAACAGGGTGAATGTAGCTTCCCCTTGGTCTGTTAGTAGTGTAACATACTCAACAGGATTTCTTTTTTCAGTGTGAGTGGTACGTATTGCACTGAATTGTTAGTCATGCTTTCTTCTGTCACATGGGACTTCTCTTCCAGGGCCATTATGAAATCTTGTAATTATCCTGCAGTGGCAAACATTTAATCCTGTGGCTCAATGACATTTGTGTATCCGTGATAAACTTGGTGTGCTATGGCATACTGTTATTTACATAGATGTCTCCTGTTATAGTTACTTCCTTGGGCACCTATTCCAATTGGGCCTAACTCATCAACTGCTGTGTGCGTCAGCGAAGGTGTAAAAGAGGAGACTTTTGTTACTTAAACCAGTGAGAAAACTGACTCTGTGGTGCAGGGAAAATTCCTCTTACCAGTCTCTGGACAGAAGCCATATTTCTTATCTCTATCGTAGTCTTCAGTGGTTCCACACCATCGGTATCCATCTGTCCTGCCTTCTGTTGTGCACTGGTCATAGGATTGGCCTTGAAATTTAAAGGGAAACTTGCACGGCTGCCCATCACCGTTGCCGCCCATTGTAAAAAGTGCTGTAGGGAGAATGGAAAACATCAATAAACAAAACTCAATATCAATGAGGAATCACAGTATGACAGTGGTAATGTGTGAAGGTCTTGACAGAGATTAGACAGCTAATGTGCATGGTGCAGTTCACGCTGAGACCCTCAGTTTTATTTGCTTTGGCAAGGTAAACAAGGGATGTGCAATCTCACAAGTGTATAGAAAGGAATGACCGATGAATCTTTATAAATGACCTGGCAATCAAGATTATTCTACCAAGCTGTTTAAATGTGGTTTGAATTGTGTAAATCCTTTATAGTCCGCCTCATAACTTGAAAGTAATATCCCTTCCTGAGACAACATTTAGAAAAAGGATTTGGAGAATGTCATTCATGTTCTGTAGTTCTCTGCTGAATCATTTACTTTGTATCAAAAATGTTTGCTAGAATGGCAAATTTCGTACAGAGCCACTGACAGGCCAGGCTTTTTTTCCCAACAGCCATCCATGTATGTCTTCAGTTCCTTGCTGACATACAGTAAAGTCAGATAACAGCCCATTCACTTTTCCTCTCAGCTCTGCTTCTTATTTCTGAGAATCCCTGTAGCTGAGCTCAGGCACTAACTAGATAAGCAAAGGGTAACAAATATGACTCCTCCTACAACAGCACTTCAGAATGAATCATGTCAATTTGAATTCCCAGTGTAAAGTATGCATGATTTGGCCTCTTGCAAGGTGCCCAAGAGGATTCCTTTCTCCTTCTCCTTCCCCAGATTGAAGTTATAGCTACAACCTGAGCGTGCATGTGGGAAGGCTTAGCACGTTATTTCTGATTTGATGACATAATCTGTGATGACCGAAAACCTGTTGTTGCCTCAGTGCCTTTGTGGGGGATCTAAGGGATTTTGCCTTTACTTAGTCTGATCCATTGATGGGAAGAGACACTGTGTGAGTGTGCTTCACTTTTTACAGCAGCAGTAAACAAAACCCCACAAATTTTCTGTCAGAAGCATGACGGGGAACGCTTCTAAGGATGCGGTACTGTGACAGAGATGAGTAATTTTGCCTTTTTCATTTAAATCAGTAATTTGCCACAGTATCAATGGCATGAACCAGCAAGTACAGAAGTAAGTCCTCCCAGTAAGGCAAGGACTTGGCTGTCATAATTGGAGAAAAGCTTTTTTTTATAAAGAAATTGTAGAATTGGAAGGCAAAATTAAACTGACTTATTTAGATGACTCATTTACCACATGAGCTGCTTTCAGCTCTACATCTGGTAAAGTCTGTATTTTAATGGCCTTTTTTTCTTGGTTCAAATATGGGTAAGTTGCAAAAACCTTATGGAAATTCAATCTTTTCCTGCTTTGCACGGAGTCTGAGTCACAGTCAAAATGCATGTTTTCATTTTGCTTGAGGTAACATCATGTGACAGTAACAACGGTTTATTAAGTTTCCAAATCCTTCCTGCCCCCATTGTAACTAGAAAATTCTTTGCTTTAATATAAATGAAAGTTAAAGACAGAGACTGGGTCAGTTTTGCCCAAAATAAAACAAAACAGGGTCTTAAAGTGCCATACCCCTGTTCTGCATCACAGTAAGCTCAGCCATTTAAAAATCCATGAAGATATGCGAGTGAGAGCAGATTCAGACTGGGTGTCACTGGTCTGTGAGCTGCACTGCACTGTTAATCCTTCCCAGGAATGTTCAGCAGTTGTGATACAAGGACACTCAGGCTGGAAGGCTGTTAAACCCCCCGTGGCACAAATTTAAGGTGGAGGTGGCTGCAACTTCATGAGAGTTCTGCTTGGGAGAGCAGCTGAACAGCAGCTACAAGAACTGCGAGCAGTGTGAGGAGGTGCAGGCAGAGTGCAGCTATCAGTAACGTTAGATGGCAGAGCAGTGACGTTAGGAGCCTAAACTCCCTGTAGTGCCTGTCAGCAGTGTTTGGTAAGGAGAGAGGCTCAAGATCCCTTGATCCTATGTGGCAAAGGAGAGGGTTCAGCACACCTGCCTAAGGTTCATGTCGGAGGTAGAAAACTTTCTGCTTTCCCTTCTACTGCAGCAAATGAGATTTGGCTTGATCTATAAAATTAGGGTAAAGATCTGTGAATAACTTCCAAAGAGCATAGTGCAACACTGTGTCTTTAAATGTGTTTCCAAATACGCAGTGTGGCTCTGTAACCAGGTGAATCAAAGCTAGCTGCAGTGAGTTAAATGGGAGAGAACAAACACTAGCAACTAGGGCTGTTGTCCCCAACAGACTCTATGATGTAAATCCTCCCCTCTCTGAATGTATTAGCAGGGTTTTAGCAAATGGTGCCACGGAATAATGAGTGAACAATGCCGCTCTGAATTTAATAAGAAACATCTGTGCATAACTGGTCAAGGATCTTGCAAAACAATTACATCAGAAACAAAAGACTGGAACCCTTCTGTTCTGTTTCAGAAACCTTGACAAAAGCATTTCCAGGAACATCAACTTCCAGAACCAACTCTCCCTGAGAGTCCTTCACTGTTTACATTTAGTCTTGTGTGACTTCAGGATTTTACAAAGGTATCGGTCAGGGATGTGGATCTCTGTTTCCCCAGCTACCTATAATCTGGGCTTCATTCTGGCTGTAGCTGAGTATTTGGAGTATGTTAAAGAAGTAAGCCCAGTTTTGCTCTTTTCCAGCTGGAAGGATTAACCTAAAGGAGAAATTTGGGAAAAGGTGAGGAATGAGGGAGAAGGTAAAGTTGTAGGAAAAGAATGATTGTGCAGGTATATGCATGTGCAAACTTACTGAAGTAAATGTCAGGCTAAAGAAGCTGCTTCTGGCAGTCCTGTAACTAGCGATAACTTTTTTTTTTTTTGTAATTAAGTCTGTTAAAAGTTCACATACGTGCTTGTTCATCCCCTATAGGTGCACAAAGAACTGTTGCCACAGTAGATCCCATCTCTTGATGTGATCTATAAGGGGCAATTAGGGTTTTAGAAATTAAAGAATCTTTTATCCCATTACAGCTGGAAGACTGTTATGTGTTACTGCAGATGATCTGCAAACCACTAGCATCCTGATGCAGAAAATTTGTAATCCTGCATTAGAACCGCACACTCTTGCAAAAGATCTTGAGAAATCCCTAAATTTATCCAGCAGGAATCCATTTAGTGTTTGGCTACAGCAGGATGCCAGAGAAGTTTTGAAGGCAGGATTTCTGACGGTTTTCTACATACATGTATCTGTCATCTTTGAAAACCTTCCGTGTGCCGACCAGACACACACATCTTAATGCACATACATGCACATGTACTGCACGTGTGGAGGCTTGCCCGGACATGTTGGCTTGTGCTTGGGCAGACTCAGTCTGGCAAGACCCTGAACATGTCTTGTTTTGTTAGCTTTGTGTCTTAGGCATCACTAGTTTTCTTTCAGAAAACTGCATCCTCTTTCCTTTTACTGACTGCATGTAGCCATAATATTCCCATTAAGTTTAGTACTATAGTCCCAGGCAAGATTTGTATGAGTCCAACAAAAGCTCCATTATTTTCTGTTTCATTCTCTTCTGCAGCTCTATGTTTATTTGCTGTGACACAGCAGTGGTAGGCAGGAGTTCAGTGACCGGTGGGTCCATTGCTAGGACGTAAGGTAACAAGTGTGATAAAACACTCCCTGCTGCCAAAAGCCAGCAGCTGTTGGTTATGTACAGAGGGGGAGAACGTGAATGTGGGAAACTGCAGTACAGGGAATATGGGTGAATATAGGTGCCAGCACTGGAGCTGGCAAACAGGAGATGGAATGTGTGGCTAAAAGCCCCTTACCTTCTCTAGTTTTCTCACTGCTGATAAATTAGCACAGCAGGCTACAGCCAATTATACTTAATTGCTTCTCTGTAGGTTTCCTGCTGTGTGATACACGCAAGATCAAATTAACACTCATACAATAATAAATTGTCTGAGTCCAGTAGACTCCTTGAGATTTTCAAGCATATAAACACATTTTCCTGATGTTTAACAGGAAACATAATGCCAGAATTTAATTTGAAAGATAATAATATATTGATTTTTTAAAAAAAGTTATGGCTACATAAAAGCTACACATTGTCTAATCTGCAGATGAGTGTTTCCCAATATGAAATAAATTGGTTGTGAAATGGAGGGTTCTGTTCATATTCCAAAAATTGGAAATTAAGTACGATCTTAGGTTCCTCGACCCTTTATCAGCTTCGTACAATGATAGGGAGTTACAACTTCTGAAAAACAGTAGTATTGCTGTATCTAAAGTGAGCTGTTGAAACTGCTTCATAAGTGGGAATCATAAGACCTGTGTTGAAAATAAACCCCTAAATTCTAAAAATGTGAGTCCTCTCCTGGCTGGCAATTCACAATGTACCAGCATATAAATAACTTTGTATCAGCATAGATACGAAATTCAGTCATTTATTTTGAAAGGCAGTATGAGGGCATTTAAAGGGTGATTTGTGACAGTGATGGTGTTATGGTGCACTAAAAGGGCTCCTGGATTCAGAGGACCTGGGTCACCAATTGATAAAACTGATATCTGAAGCTGCAGAGGTCTGGTTTAATGGGTGTCATTCTTAACCTCTAGTTTTTGCCAGTTACTATCCTTGAAGGAGATCCAAATGAAATAGTTAGTTTCTGCTGCAGATCAGGGAGAGACTTCTGTCATTTAGTGAGCTCCATCTCCAAATGTGGCCCTATCCTAACTCTAAAACGTGTCTCTCTCCTGGATCCTGTGGGGCTGGCAATGCTTCCAACTTATTTCAATATGAAATATGAGAAATTTAGAGAAATACCTCGGATGGGGTCATCATCAGTTAAAAACTCTTCTACACCCAGGGAGCTTTTAGGGCATTTTGTCTGCTCAGACACTGAGGAGATATTATAGAACAGTGAATCTAAATCTTCCAAGAGGCAAGTGGAATAAGTAGCAGTGGATGGTCAAAATAAGTAGGAAGTAGTCTGTCATGAAAAAAAGAGTAGCAGCAATGATCTACTTACACTCATGGGGACAAAAGCCGTATTTGCCATCTGCATCAAAGTCTTTGGTTGTGGAACACCAGAGGAATCCATCATTGCGTCCTGCATCTGTGCAGCTGTTGTATTCCTTGCCATTGAACCAGAAGGGAAATTTGCAGTATTCACCATCTGCATTTCCATACTTCACTCTAACCACTATAAAGAGAAGAAATTCAGGGATGAAAATAACCACCAGTTATTAAAAAATATATTTAAAACAGTTTCTGGAGATCTTTTTCTGGAGGACAGTAGTATAGAGATGCATTCTAAATTTCCACTTTGAAATTCAATATGCTGTTGGTCTTCCTATTGGCAAGATGATCATAGCTGAAATAATATCTGGCAATTTTGAAAGAATTACATGACTATTACACATGGTGAAGTGTTAGAATGAATAGTCCTCAAAATCAGCCCAGAAAAATATATATGTTGTTGTTACTATGGTAATGCAAACTTATAAACATGCTTTTAATACATTTAGTAATTTAGTTTCCTTGGTAATATGATCTAAAACATTCAGTATAGTTTGAAAGATTCCAGGTAGCAGTTGAGCATGAGCTGAACATGTCTCTCAAACCACTTTGATATTTCCAATTTGACTTGAATGAGATCTGCGGTGGCACTGGGGAATAGGGTGGTAATGCAAACAACCCCGGATAGTGGGGTTTATTTCAGTTTGTCACTTGTAGTCCTAAGACTACAGTACTGGAGCTGTAACATATGTTGATGTATAGATAATTCACTTATCCATAACATTTCTTTTAATGGCAGGAACTGACTGGATCCTTATGCAGTATTTCCACTAATATGTAAAACAGTTTCTTCCTGTTTGCTGTTAAGCTGACACAAGTTTCCACTCCACTTACTACATATACTTGTCAGTGCTTCTGCTAAAGTTAAAAGAAAGCCAAATATAAGGAAGCTGACTATTTCAGTGTTAAAATTTGAGTATCTTTTCAATGGGAGGGCAGCTGAGAAAACTGGAATTTGAAATGAAACGGGCAATCATGAGCTTGAATCTTTATTTTAAGCTTTCCATATTATTTTACAGTAGAATAATTATAATTAGAAATATATGATTGTTGTAAAGTTCAAACAGAAAAAAAAAGAGGCTCCAAACTACTGATACTTGATCTTGTTTTTCTAGTTCAGGTGATGCTATCTAGACTTCAGTTGTTTTCTTCTAAAGGATATGGCAATCTGCCTGATAAAGATTCTTGGAGATGTTCTTAATCATGGTTTAATGTCAGTTTTGTTTCAATCACCAGCATGAGGGATGTGTATTCCATTTGGTTTTGATGGATACCATGAGTATATAAATCCTCAGTTTTTAACAACCGGAACCATAGCTTAAGTTATTTTAAAAGGGTATGTCAGGTGAAAAACACTGGCCATTCTGCTTCTTACAAATGGCCATAAAGATGTTGTAGTTTGGTAGTTTGAGTACCCAAGAAGTGAAGCACTCAAAATCATAGTTGTGGCTTTGTACTTTTCCCACAGTTCATGAAGGTTGTGTAGCAGGCACGTTATTAATTCAGTTTTTCTAAGGTCAATGGTATAGGAACAAAAAAGGAAAATCCTAGGTAGCATTTATTTAGGAATCAAATAAATAGTTTGTAGAGAACAATTTCAGTTGTATAAAGTAATTTTCATCCCCTGACATTTATTGACATGTCAATGAAAACATGTAGTGCATTGCCTGAAACAGTGTTTCAAAGTAGCAGCCAGCAAGTTTATGTTCTGAAACATGAAAAAAAAGCTGGTACCTTGCCCCTCTCCAAGTGTCCACAGTTCATCATCATCAAAGTGGGAGTCTCCTCCAATTCCTGGCCCTGGTGCAAAGGCATGTGCCAGGAGACCATCTTTGCCATCAAATGGATAACCGTCACCATGTTCTGCAGGAGGAAGCAGAGAAAAAAGAGACGTTTCTAATGACCTCAACTCTGTCAGGGTCTACACATGAATGATGATTATCAGGTGGGTTTTCCCATTCAAGACAGCAGCAGAATACTTTAGTGAGGGAGTTTATTGGTATGGGCTGTGCTGGCAAGACTGAACCAGAAGAGAAGCAGCCAGTTCTTACAAAGAACATTAAGTGTCAGTACTGCAGTTGTCACAGCATGTTTTTTTTATCTCTCATAAGTGTTGTGGAAAGGAATCAAAGACACTAAAGAACAGTGAAATACTGTACTTTGGATGTATGACTGCATGCCCACTTCTGTTTCTCAATGGAGACTGGTAGGAGCTGTAAAATAAACATTGTAGATGAGGAACATTTTCAGATAATTTGTATCAGTCTCCAACACAGAGATTGGAAAGTAAAGGTAGATTTTATTTTTTTGCAGACTACTCTTTTCTGCTGCACCTCAGACTGTTGTGCTCTTTTATTTGTACAACATACAACTACTTTAAGCAGGGAGACAAATCAGCTGAGTGTCTTGGTAGTGAGCCTCTGGAAAGCTAGCTCTTTAGTGCTCTGAATCCTGTGGATGAGCCTATTCGTCCTCCACATCAAGCACGCTGAGGCCCAGGCAGCTCACAAGGCAGCAGCAGGTTAAGTAGCTCTCCTGTTATTACACTGTAGGCTTTTCTTGGAAGTACACCGCATGTGGGTAAGGCAGGCTGGCAAGGGCATAACCCTGGTATTCATAGCTTTCCCACCACACTGACCTGAGCATCAAAGCTGGCTGCCAGCATCTCCAGTTGCATCATTTCAGACATTTTGCTCTGATGTCTTGCCATTTAACAGAAGCCCTAAGTACACAGGCTCTGTTCTCTACTCTGTTACACTGATTTCATGCTGGTGTCATTCTCTTAATGCTAGTTCAGTTCATGCATTTCAGTGGACTAGTGTGTCAGTTGTTGAGGAGAAGATTTGGAAATTTTAGATGCTTTGCTCCCATTTATTTCAAAGTAGATCTTGTGCTTAAGAGAAAGCTTAAAAATTAAAAAAACCTTGTGGATGTCCCAGCCCCTGTGACTGTGGCATACTGTAAAGTGAGAAGAATCTATGAATGTGGAAGGAGTCTTCCCACTGTTTCTGAGCTGACTATAACCAGCAAGTATTAAAACCAGCAGAAACACTTCTGCTTTTGTAAGACTTCTTTTTGGCGAACCAGGCCAGCCTGGACGAGGATCTGAAGTTTTGAGCTCTGCACAGAATCTCTGAAGCTTCTGAGGTCAACTCATCGGTAGTTAAAGCAAAGAAAACCAGCTTGAAATGGAGACTTTTACAAAGAGCTCAATTATTCTTTGAACTGTTCACTTCCAAAGTATACCTCCCAAGTGATTGGCAGCACAGTATCTTCATTAGTATTAAAAATTCTGTGACTGTCTGTAGATGTTAAAATGGCCCAGGTTTACACTGAAAACCTATAAACATTCTTGCAAGGGAAAACAAAATTAATTTAGAAGGCATATGCAACAAAAAGGAATCAAGTCACCTATCATCAGCTGGACTTAAACCATAATTCATCTTACAATCCATACTTTTAAATTCCTCAAGACCAGAGAATGCATTGAAAGCTTGCATTGTGCTATGCTAAAGGATAGAGATGAGTTATAGAGTCAAAATTGAAAGTCCCAAATCCAATTTTAAGGTCAAATTTTCCAATGATATCACTGGAAAACTGAGCATGAAGCTGTAAATAAACAGTACGTTGGTATTCTGTTCTCTTCCATGGTGGGAAGTCAGCTCACATCATCTTAAGATCTGTACTAATATTTCCCAGTTCTATTTTTGATTCTCTTTTGGAAGATAAATATATATAATCATATTTTATAAATACTTCTCTCCCATATATAAAACAGAAAAAAAAAGGTCTTAGTGAAATTAGATCTTAGCCTGCATAAGCCAAGTGCAAACTAGGACAAAGTTTGCTAGAAAGGCTCATGGGTACTGCTTGTCAAGGGGTGTTCATTTCAATACTATGGATTAATGAAAGGAACAAAACCAGAAACATATGTAAAAATAGAAAGTTATACCCCATCGGCCAAAATTAATCATAATGTCTGCTTCCCCATCGTTGATTCTGTTAAATCTCAGCGGTGTGACATCACTCCAGACTTGAAAGGCTCGAGCGAAGGCGTCATCCACTGTTTCAGGATCCAGATCCGGGGTGTAGCCTATAATCCTTAGAGGTAAGAGGAAGAGTTAATAACACATAAACCCCCTCCCAGTACTTGGTGTTTACTGTTCAAAATGCTGAGCAGACACAGTACAAAGCCAGATTAGAAGTAACATTGCTGCTCCTGAAGTGTAGGCACCTTCTTTTGGTTCAAAGATGTATTTAGTTGTGGCACTGACTATTTATTTTCTTTTGGAATTTATGCAGCAGTGTGAAGAAAATTATATAGCCAGAGGCTGTGAAGCCTGCGTGGCAGTGGGCCTTGTGCAAAACATTCTGGGTTTTGCATCAGCACTGAGGTGCTGGCAAGACATCACCTTATGTTCTTTTGCTGTCATATTGGAGATTTATATTTTTTTGTAGACAACTTGCAAGCCATGCTGTCACCCTAGACATGAACATACAAGCACTTCTTGATATATAAGATTTATGTGCTAGAAAAAGAGCTAAACAGCATTCTGAACGTTTCAAGTGTGGATTCTTATGCTCTTTGATAAGGAAAAAACCCATCCCATCTCCCTCACCTTTGCAGTTAGCTGCAGATTGTTTCATGAGGGTTGGATGCTAATCCTTCACCAATGGGTCAGTTATGTTGGCAATAGGATACATGGGGAAATAGGAGGCAAAAGCATATGATAGAGCCGTAGGCCTGACATGAGAAGGGACAAACTCTCAGTGCATCTCTTTCTTTCTGATATATTTTAATTGGACTTCTTAGTGCCTTGCATTATAGCCAGGTAACCTCCATGGGAAGACAAGTCTTTGATGCTGCAGCTGTGCATAGTGCTCTGACATGGCTGGTCCTATGTGGAGCCAGGAGCTGGACTCAATGATCCTTATGGGTCCCTTCCCATGCAAGAGATTCGGTGATGACAGTGAAGGGACCTACTCTGTGCCTAAGGAGAACGAGGAAGAATCAGAGGAAGCACACCAGCAAGTGGGGGCTGAGAGAGCTGCCACAGATTTTTTTCAGTGTTTATTAGGCTGCATGCAGCACTTGGGATGCTTTAGTCATAACTTCTGAGGAAACAGCAGACCAAGTCAACCAGCTAAAACAAATCAGCCGTGTGTTCTCATTGATGCTAAAAGTTTGAACCCGGACCACCTGAGATTTTTTTTTTTTTTTAATTATTGACTTTGATGAGAACTATAGTGGTCTGTAACTCTGTAACTCTTCAGACTCAGAGTAAGAAAAGAAAGCATGGCAAACCTATTGCAGTTAAGTTTGTTTTAAATCATGTCTGTATATATCTGAAATTCATTTATTTTAAAATGTATTTGATGAACTTTATTTTTATGAAGAGTTTGTCCTCCTGCATGTTTTCTGCAGTTAGTAAGTACTATGGTCCCTGATGAGCAGATGAGCAAGTGACATCTGCTCCAGCTCCCTTGGAATACTTAGAGCAGAGCAAAGAACAAACCCAGGATCCCTTTAGTCTCAATCAGAAGCATAAAGTTGACCTTTAGATGATTATTCCTGAAACTTTACAACTTGAAATCTCAGACTTGATTGCTAAAGTGTCTAGTGGCTATCTAAATGCAGAAAGGGACTCTAATTCAAGAAATCCTCTCTAGCCCTCTAAGCAGCTACTCCACTTCTAAGTTTGATTGGTTCTTAAAAGGTCATGTATGAGCAAAATGCAACATCACCAGCCAGTACCTGTAGGTTATATGATTCTTTTCCCATTTTGGCTTTCTTGGAAAGAAGTTGTAATTGGCTACATCTGGGTTACCACAGCGGGGTTTCTTCATTGTCTCAATAGTATTTTGATCCAAATCTCCTGTTTCAGGCAGCCCAAAAAATTTCTGCATTTTCTTCAAAGTATCTTTCAGGACAAATAAATTGCAATTGTCTTTGGGGCACCCATAGTATTTATTCAGGTATTGCTTGAAAAAAAAGCACAGAACACAGACTTTAAAATTCATAAAAGAGATGGTTAATCCTTACAAATAAATACTGTAATTCTATGTTAGCTGCCATCTGTAATTTGCAAGTTTTCTTTTTAAAATTACTATTATTAGTAACTGAGAGACCAGCAGAATCTCCTTAATTGACACAAACCATCCTTGATCATGCAACATTGCTAATTAAGCAATCATTTCCACTATTAGCTATCACCGTTACTTAATGAATTGCTTTATTAGTAAGTAGAGCATAGAGCTTTAATGTAGAACTACAAAGTAAAAATGAGTTTATCTTTTTGATTTCTTGTATAAATCTGCTTACAGTTTTAGTTTTTGCATGTTTTTTTCGTTAGAAGACTCTGTGGATTATTGAAAAACTTCTCAAGATATCAAAGCAATCACACAAATGAGACCACATTAATTGAAAAGAAAACCCCCCATTGCTTAGTCAAACCACATAGAGCTGTTTCAATGTTGTATGTGTTTCCTTTTGAGTCCAACATTGCAGAGACCTGAGGAAGAAGGTCTTCAGTAACATCTCAGTTGATGGACACTGCAGCCAGTCAATATCTGCATCGGGAAAGCTCCCTCAAACGCTCCAGTAGATTATGGCCAGATACAGCCATGGTGGCAGATCACAGAATTCTCTCTCAAAGGAAGCACAAATCCCATTGTTTCCATCTGTTATCTAAAATGATATCTTCCCAAGTCTCCTCCACTTTCCATTTTAATCAGGGGGGACCTAATTAGCAGGTCTAATGCAGGTTTGTCCTTAAAACAAACAAAAAAGTCAGTCTGTTGTTTGCCACTAACCCCAGAGGAGGAGCAGGTTACTGTGTTCTCTGACAACCCTTCCAGTTACGCAGCCGTGTCCCTCGGATGTGTGCTGGTGTTTCAGTTACTCTGCACTGCACATAAATCCCTGTGGTCCTGATTATCCGTACCCGGTCCCCAGCTTCTATGCACTCTACAAGTTAGATCACACAAACTATTAAGTGTTTTACCCCCTAAGGTCAGTGTCACTGGCAGAATAACTGGGAGCTTCTTGGGGTAAGGACCAACCCTGAGCATGTGCTTGGCAGTCTCTGGCACAAGCCACAAAACCATAGTCATTTCAATGAAAAAGAGTGACAAGAAGTTGTACCTTCAGGAAATGTCTAAAATCCTTTATCAGCTCTGGTTTTAACTGGAGGTAACAAACATGGCCACACAACAGACCAGTGGCTAGCCAGAGCTTTGGGATTTGGTTTTTAGATCCAGGCTGAAAACCTGTTGCTCAGGCTGTTGCCTTGGTTTAGGCTGCTGCACAGGTAGGCTCAGTCAAGCTCTTTAGATTATGTACAGCTTTAGTTTGATGAATTTATATCCTCATTGAGGAGTAAATTAATGGATTATGATGAAGTTCATTTGTGTACTTCTGTAACAATAATAACCTATCATTGCCTAATTATTTTCATTCATGGGTCCTCAACAGTTTGACTGAATGATCTGGGGCTGTAGACTTTACGCAGTGATGTGAATTTTAGGGTCCCTTTGCAGAGGGACTTCTGGAGCTCCACACTCAAGTGTAGGTTACAATATTTGATGCTTAGCTCTAAAAGAGAATCTACAGCCATGTCAAATGGCAGATGTTCCCAAATTGATGTGAATGCTACCCATACTGGTGCTTAGCATGGCACAGAGCTGAGATGCCCTTGCCAATGATGTGGTTAGACAGGGAGGTTGCAAGTTACCAATCTTCCTGATAAAACAGGCTGTAGCAGAGGAAGAAGTATCCTTCAGGGATTGTATAAAAAAATTAGCTACAAATACAAGGTAGGAATACACCCTAAATAAGGTAAACATATATTTTCCAAAAATGTATCAGAAGCACCGGGGAGAATTATTTCTAACAGGATTACAAGAAGCGTGACAAAATGACTGCATGTTCTTGAGCCAGGAAGTATTCCTGAGGGAAACCTTACTTTATGCATCAAATTAACTGACTTCACCAAGATGACTGAGGATAAGACCACTGTATCAGCAAAATATAGCAAAGGATACTTGATGACTGCAGTTGGTTAAGCCTGGATTTCAGCACTCTTCCCATTAAGTCCAGGCGAACCTCATCTACCCTGCATAGGAAATGGTTCAGAGCTTACTCAGAAAGAGGATTTAATCAAGATGTTTAATCAAGAAGTTTCACCATTTCCTTGGAAGGACCTCCATCCACCCACTGACCCAGCTCTGACTATGCCTAGTTTTTGTGATTTTTAGAACTTCTGATAAGGTGTTTCTCCAGTGGAGACTGGTGCTAGCAAATAATGGACACAGAATGGTTTCACCTTTCCTACCACTAAACCTCTGTCTACTCACAGTTAATGGGGCCTGGTGGAAATCATGTGAAATGCATTAAGAACATAATCAAACAGGCTAGATTGGATGATATGTTCTTATCCCAATTTTAATGGATTTTGATAGATTTTGTTATGCTTCTGTTTACTGAAGAAGCAGGATTCTACTCATGGCATTTTAGGTTTGGGAATGAGATATACAACCAAAAATATAAAATGAAGCATGGTAAAGAATTTTGCTTGCTAGGATTCTAAATAAAAAGCTAAGTCCTCTCCATTTTTCCTAAAATGGACATTTTACTGAAGATGAGAAATGAACATAACCAGCTGTTCTATGAGAAGGGAATCTTGAAGAACATGTAGTGTCAATGTAAACCACATCTTGGCCTAGGCTGCAAAATTCAGTTTCCCCAGAGTCAGCAGGGAGCTGTGGTGATCTGGAATTTTGATCCAGCCCATTAATGAAACAGGGTCCAGCTGCAACATAGCAATTTGTGTTCTGACGCTGAGTGTTGGGGCTGTTCAGCTGGAGAGTGTGAGGAAAGGCAGCCAGTTAGTGTTACCCAAGAATACTAGAGGAAGGACAAAGAAGAACTGCAGTGTTGAACCAGCTTGTAATTTTCCTCTGAGTACACATAATAAATAGGTTGTTTGAAAGAGAGAGGGGACATGTGAATTGCTGTTGTTGAATGAGACTGTGTTTAAGAAAATAGATTATTTAAGAGTGGTTAAATTGCTGTAAAGACATGTGGGACCCCACTCTCCTTTCCCACAGGCACTACCCCCACTCCCTCCCCTGGCTGCTGTGCCACTAAGGCAAAACGTTGGGTGAATTTGTTTTGTTAAGGGCTGAGGAGTGCCCTTTTTGGGTCAGCTTCTCTGTTTTCCTTAAACTTCTCACCACAGCTCCCATCTGGAAATTCTCTCCCTACCCTCCCCCAGACCTCCTTTAACCTGGCAAGCTTTCCTAAGATGCATACAACTCCTAAAGTGACCAACTTTCAAAATCTCTGTGCTCAAAAATAAGAATAATTTATCTCAATCTTCTTAATCTTAAAATGGACTTACTTCTGGAGAAGAGAAATGCCTGTAATTTACATGCTAAAATAAGGATAATCCATCTCAATCTCCCCCCTAAATGGACTTCCCCCTAATATCATTTTTATGAAGGTCCACAGGGCTAAAATAAGGTTAGAATAAAATGCTGCAGAGATATCGCTATAATTTGCTAATGTCACAGAAATCAAAACTCCTTTTTTTTTTTTGTTCCAGATTCAATTTAGAAAAGAATATTTCTTTAAACCCCTGATGAGATTTTTTTTCAAAGTCCAAACTAGTCACAATGGCTTCTGAAACGCGAGCCAGCTTTGGGTTGCAGTTGTCCCTTAAAGCTGTGTTTATGCAATGCACAGTAAACAATCTGGAAAAGAAACTTCTGAAGGCTGTGATACATGGATTAAGTGAGTCTCACATCTCTCACTTATATTTGATTTAAGTAAAAAAGTTCAATGTCTCTTATTTGCCCTTCTCCCCTCTTACCCTTGCAATCTTTTGTTTATAGTTGCGATGATTTAATGAAATTATTCTGTATGTTCAGACTTAAGGAAAAAAAAACCAAACCACCTTTCTCTGCTGGCTTTAAAACTTTTAGGAGAGGAAACATTACTTGGCTCTAGTTTTAACTTTTGAAAGCTGATACCTTAGCTAGCTAGCTAGCACTTCCAGAGACTCCAGGGAGAGAATGCTACAGTCATTCCTTAGCCTCAGCTGAAACAAGAAAGAAACATCTGCTATGAAACAACAATATAAATCTGAAGCAAAGATGAAACCAACACTTACCACTGCTAGTTCTTTGTCTGTTTTGGGAGTGCTGTCTCCAGGAAACTTAATGATTGGTGACGGTGCAGCTAAAGTTTTGTAAAAAAGATATACTTGGATTAATAGAACTTTAAAAACAAAGCCACAGACAATGTGAGTCTTCATTCTGCCTAAACTTGCACTATCCTCTTTGGAAAAGGATTTTTCCCCAACTGCCTGTCAGTTCCTTTAGCTGCACAGTGCACCAGTTGCTTATCTGCACATCTTAACTCTCTGCACCGTTTTCCCTTTTGCTTGCTCTAGCAATTCCTTTGTATGTTTAAAACATCCAGATGCGCAGTCTCAAGCTACCGCAAGAGGAAGTCTGAAAACTAGTGGAAACATGAGAAAAGGGCAGTTACCAGATGTGATTGCTGTGATTTTAAGGTAGCAACAGGCAGATACTTATTACTGCTGAAAAGAGGCCACATTTTCTCCACATTTGCATATGCCAGAGAGCAGGAAAAAAGCAAAACCTGACTTAATTTTGAAGACTAAGCGTCCCACATATATTTTAAATTAAAAACCTAAATAAATTCCTGAGCATGTGGTTACACTCCTACACGGCGCCTTACAGTAAACATTGTGATTACAGATTTTGAGGCAGAACCTGCATGGGCCACTGCAGCTGAGTGAGGGGGGTTGTCCCTCTCCTGCTTAGGCTACACAAACTGTAGGTTGTGTATGCTGGGCTCACCCAGGCTTGGCGTGAGCATCGCTCCCTCCCTGCTCTGTGCAGGATGTGCAGAGCTCTGAATAAGATTCTTGTGGCTCTTTGGGGTTTAGAACCAGCCTGAGGCTTTGCCACCAACAGGCACGGTGTATCGCCTTAATCTTTGGGGTGAGAGATCATCAGGCAGATTGAGCAATATAAATTATCCTCAATAGTTGATGTCAGGGAATTTGGACAAAATTCAGGACAAAGTTTGCTTATGCTGGGGGTCTGGTTTGCTGGTGCAGCTGCCCTGGTCTGATATTCTGGTGTAAATATGGCCATTGTTATGGACAGACTTTTTATTGTATCGCAGTATTGCCCACTTGGAGATGTTATTACTGGCAGAATATTTTTTTTAGCTGAATATCCCTGATCTAGGGGCTTGGCTCATGACTTTTTAAGATGGCAGGCTGGCAATTCTGCATGAATGCAAACTGTGTTCTGGCCAGCCAACTGTCGCAGAGCAGTTTGTATTAAGCATGAGTCCAGCCACCATGGTTCTTCTGAGCTGTATGTCAGCATAAACGTTGTCACGGCTTCCCACTGAATGTTAAGTGAAAGTTTTCCAGATAAGACTCTTGTTACCAATTAGGGCTGTTAATGAAAAGGAAATACTTTGCTGGTGTTTGGAACATTAATAATACTTCGGTATTTCATTGTAAATAGTTAACATTGGCAGTTCTTTGATTTATTTAAATAACAAAATATTTTCCTACCTGCACCCCAATTTCCATGAACTAAGGAGCCTTTTAAAAAGGCAGGGATTTCAAAGGGTGGGCTCAGAGCTTCGGAGAGAAAGCATCAGCCCATGGAGTCCACTGACAGCCCAACACAGAGCTGTATGCACTGCACTGGGTGAATCAGCCATGGGAAGCAGCACTTAACAGTCAGGGGAGAAAGAGGAGTTTCGGGAACTTCGTACATGAATGGAGCTTTCTTTGTAAGCCAGAAGTTCTGTGTTCATGCCCTCTCATCCTTTCATGTCTGATTCCAAAAGCACTTGAGTTACAGTGAACAACTTTCCCCTAATGGTTCGACACTGAAATTACATCTTCCTTTTTAGCTTTTCCCCATCAGCAAAAAACTACAGTCCTTTCTAAGAGTTGCCTTAATAAATGGCAGTTCTGTAAATATGATCCAGTTTTTCCACAGCCCTGCACTTGGCTGTGGGGAATGACTTTTGCTTTGTTTGCAGTGACAGCTCATATTTGTGTCTGGCCACGTGAAACTGGAAGAGAACAAAGGCTAAAAAAGCTTTCACTAGATATCCCAAGTTACCTTTAACTTACCCTTCATTAAGCAAGTAAAAATATTATGTGTTGTGTTGCAATATTCTGCAGTTATTGCTGTGCTCTGCAGTAGCTCAAGGGCTACTGTAAATCTTAAAGCATAAGAACTGCTACGTTTTCCTAAGAATTTTAATGTAATTTATGATGCCTTAGTAGCTTTCATTTAGAAGGGTATTGCAGTGAAGCCATTTAAAGCCAAATGTGTCCTGGCACATTCCTGTTGCACTCATAAGCCTCATTGAAATCTAATGAATGCTCAGTTCTTAGGGTGTCCTGTCATGCTTTAACCTCAGCTGGCAACGAAGCCCCACGCAGCTGCTCGCTCGCTCCCCCACAGTGGGATGGGAGAGAGAATTAGAAGAGGGAAAGTGAAAAAAACCTCATAGGTTGAAATAAAGACAGTTTAATAGGTAAAGTGAAAGCCACACACAGTCAAAGCAAAAAAAAAGAGATATTCCCCAGTGCCCATGGCAGGCAGGCGCTCAGCCATACCCAGGACAGCAGGGTTCCATCACAGGTAATGGTGACTTGGGAAGACAAATGCCATCATACCAAACATACCCCCTTTCCTTCTTCGTTACCTTTATCTGCTGACTTCATATGGTGTGGGATATCCCTTGGGTCATTTGGGATCAGTTGCCCTTGCTGTGTCCCCTCCATCTCCTTGTGCACTGCCAGCCTCCTCACTGGTGGGGTGAGGAGCAGAAAAGCCCTTGGCTCTGTGTAAGCACTGCTCAACAATAACAAAAAAATCTTCACATTATCCATCGCTGTTTACAGCACAAGTCCAAAATGTAGCCCTGTACCAGCTTCTAGGAAGAAAATTAACTCTATCTCAGTCTGAACCAGCACAGTCATAAAGAACATTGAATCAGAAATGGATGAGGAAACTTTGGAATGGGCTGTGGGGTCCATGCAGTTTGAAAATCTCACTGTATCTTGTCTCTTATCTTTGCTGTCAGTGAGAGTCATTGGAGGGCATCTTCTAAATAAATTTCCTCAAAATCATCACAAAAGTCACAGAAACCATACAGTACCTGCAGTGAAGAGTTCTTTGTCACCTTTGCAGTTTTGCTGGTGAACCGCTTTGCTGGTTCTGCTTTAGCTAGTGCACAGTTAAGCAAGTTATGTTCCAAAACAGAAAACCCATACACTGAGTTTCTGACCATTCAGTGAGACAAGCTCTTCCACTAGCACATAGGATCAGTAGCAGTTTATGAGATCCTAGATGAGGTGCCCTCTTTCAGGTAAGCAAAGCAAACACTGGTGACACTTCTTTGTGAGAGTGTCTTATCGTATTACAACTAAATTTGGGTTAAAATGTTTATCTCCTCATATTTCTCTTTAAGCTCCACTGGA
Source organism: Heliornis fulica (assembly GCA_013399135.1). Taxonomy (NCBI): domain Eukaryota; kingdom Metazoa; phylum Chordata; class Aves; order Gruiformes; family Heliornithidae; genus Heliornis; species Heliornis fulica. Next base: position 329,836 of record VXBZ01006766.1, read on the forward strand.
TCATCTTGTTCTTAGTGTGCAGAGGTGCTGTGATTTATTCTAGGAATGAAGTGATGCTGAATTCTGGAAGTAGGGAAATTCTGCTGATGGCCTTGAGGCAGAAGTTGGGCAGGATGTCTTCTCGAGGTCTGTTACAGCCCAATTTAGTCTGTGGTCCTAGCATTCTTGCTGACTTTTCAAAGACATGCTATGATGTATTTTCTGTTCTCAGACTAGATAAGCTTAAAACCAGGGAGGGACTCTGAAATATTGGAACTGATATATTTTGACACAGACAGATTGATGGTTTAGCTGCTATTAATGTTTAGTGCAGAAGCATTCCTTGACACTCCATACTCTGAAGATTCCCTCCCACATTAATTAGTGACTTCTGAATAGATGCCTGGCAGTTAAAAAAATCAGGAAAGGAGCAATACAAAACTAAGAGGAAAAAGCCCCCATGAGAAGGGAACATAAAGCCATCTGCCAACTTTACGGAAGAGCTGTCAGAGCACCCTAGATCTCCTTTCTCTTATCTTAATGCTTATTTTACAAGATATTTTGTCTGTGTACATAGATCCTGCCTCTGGATTAGCTACAAAAATGCACACAGCTATCACTTCAACTACAATCTTTATGTATTTATAGATGTTGCGTATAACTTCCATATTAGTTATTTGTTGGATATATACATTCACTCCTGAGCCATAAAAAGCTCCTCTCTAGTTACTGAGTTTAGGTTAGAACCACTTCATATTGAAAATTCTAAACTGTCTACTTTTTGAGTAAGATGCCAGATTTGAGTTTTAAATGCCTACTTTCGTGCATTAATAGGAACTTAAAGGCAGAAACCACATGCTCTGAGGTGGCAAATGCCTCTTTTGAAGACATAATTCAGCAATAAAAGTAAAAAGGGAATCATGATATCTTGTGTAAGCTACATATCTAAGTAGATCTGACTGTGATAGGAGACACATGAGCATGTATTAACATGCTATTATTATCAAAGGATTTTTCTGTTTTCAGAAAATTATTTTTGAAATGATTCAGGAGCACTCATCAGTCCCAGGATTAAACTTCAGATGGTGCCCTGGGTAATTTGCTGACAGAGTAGTCATCCCTCTGGAAATGCACTTTAGCAATTCCTACTGTCACTAATTCTAAAATTTTATCAAAAGCTGATAATTTCTTGGTGGCTCCAGAGGAATATGTTATGCAGTGTCAGTGAACACAGTCCATTGGAGAATGATAGATTTATTCTTAGTGGAGTTTCATGTTTTAAATTGAAACCTGTTGCTAGGCTGAAGAAATAAATACTCAGCAGGTCAAATAAGATTTCAAGAAGGCAGCTGATCATTTGATTACACAGTCAGCTGGCTGTAACTGGGTGCAGTGGGATGTATGTCTCCAAGTAAACTATTGTGGTATGTGTATATAACCTCTTCCTGTGTTTGTTACTTCTTCCAGGTTCTGCCCTCTCAGTGAATAGCTTGGCATTTAGGAAGTGAACCAAACAGCTGATTAACATAGATGGGCTTGCATTGATTTAGCAATGTTCTTCAAAAGGTTTAAATTGTCGGAAAGAGCTATTGTGATGTTCTCAGTGTTTTGTTCTGAACTCCTATGTGGCTGGAAAACCTGAAACTCAGGTGATGGGAAATTTGCCTTGGCTCCAGGAAGGGTGCCATGACTATCCCAAGTCCAGTTTATGCAGGCCTTTGGCTCCTCCTCAGATTGCTGGGATTGCCTTCTGACTCATTCTTTTTTGCACAGATCCTGTTCTATAATTTCTCATGGATCATCATTCCAGTGCTGATTTTCTTCCTCTATGAGGAAGAGGAGTTCATAAGGAACAGGAAACCAAGGAGCTTACAGAAGAAAGCATGGGACTGGACTAAGCTAAAGGAGTGATTGTGGTGCACTATCTCACATGTCTGATTTGTAGAAGGTAGCAAGGCAACCAGCGTGGTGCCAGTCTGAAGCCCTACAGGACCTGGGGTGCATATGCATCACTCAACTACTCACTGGTCTTTCTTAGCAGTGCCTTTGGTGAAGATGGACCGTCTATGCAATTAATAGTATTAATATGCTAAAGGACTACTTTTTTCCTGATGTTTGGTGCTGGAGATGCTGTGCTCTAATGACCTGCCATTTGCTGCCTATAACAGAAATAGTGGAAGTCTATTGAAGTCAGATGAAGACATGTGTCCCTGTAGGAACAGAGAAAGGCATAATATTATCAGTTTATCTGTTTTAGTAAAGTTGTCTCCAGGAAGCAATGATTAGTCACAGCAGTCCCCATTTCAGTTTTAAAGGATTAATAACTTCAGTGAGATGTCATTTATATTGCAGGCAAGTGAGCTCATCTAAGACATATATGTTGAAGGGTTGATCTTAACAGAATGTAAGTCTTAAACATCCACATCTTTTATCCTCTGGATATGCTCTCTGCCTGCTCAGCAGCTGGCTCAGACTCCAGTGATCTAATTCACCATATCTGACCACCACATGAGGGAGTCTTTAAACTGTCAGAAATCAGTGTATTTGTGTGTGTGTGTTTGCGCACATGGAGGGGTGAGAGCAGGACAACGTACAAAGGGTCAACAGTTGGTACCAGATGTGATTTCAGCATTTAAGGTATCAATTATATTTTTGCTTTTGTTTGTCTCATCCTTTCGTTTTGGGACGTTAGGTCCTAAGGATGTGAAGTTCTGTAGACACATGGGTTTCATTTGGTAGCTTGCTACTAAATTAGAAATGAATTTTAGGTAATTCTGTTACTCTTAACAAAGCATTTTCCATTGCATTTTCTCATTATGCTTCTGCCTGAACCAGAAATTCCTGCCTGTGTCCTCAGCTGGTGTTAATTGGCATTGCAAAGCTTCTGTTGGGTGAATTAGTTCAGCGGAAATATGCTGAACTACTTTGGGCAAACCCCATGCCAAGTTTGCATGTGTCACCAGGACAAAATTCTCTGTGCTTTCTTAACACTGGCAGATAGTCCAGAGAAGGTTTAAACTGTCAATTCCTTTGACAAAATTATCTCTTGTCCCTACACATTTTCCCAATGTCATTCTTTGATAGTTTTGTTTTCAAGCATCTGGTAGGATAAAGTGACATCCGATGAGTTCGTGTAGCTTGAATTTGGGGCATTCTGATTGCTCACTGCTGTTGACCATCCTGATAGCTAGTTAGTCTAGAAATCATAAAGCCTTTGGGAATTTGGTTAGGAACTGATTTCAAACACTTCTGTTTGAAGCTGGTCATTGCCTGCTTGTCACTCCTGAATTTTAGACAGAAAATAGATATAATTAAAAAAAAAATTAATGTATTTTAGGTATGTCCACTTACAGACTGATTATAGTAAGTAGCACATGCCTGACCTATTAACTGTTAAGGTCACTAATTGAAATGTGTCTTCAGTGAAAATTAAACCAGTAAAATGGGAAGTATAGTCCTTCACTAAAAGCGACATACCTTAATAATGCAAGGGATATGAATGGGGAAATATTCCTAAATTGCCATAAATGGAACACAATATAAGGCAAATCTTTATGGTGAAGCTGTGAAAATACTCAGCAATAGTTTCTACAGAACAATTAATGAACAGTAGTTCATAAATTGTTCAATTCATGCAGAATATTGTGAAAGTGCGTATTGATCATCTTTTCAGAATGAATCCGATGAGCCCCCTTTTAGCTTGTACAGCTGTTGAAATTAAAGGAAATCAGGTTGGCCTATTGGTCAAGATAAACTGCTCAAGGAGAGAAAAGCTTGAGTGAGGAGATGGCTCTGGCTCCAAGGGCCTTGCTTGTTTGCCTCAGCAGCACTGGCTGCCCACCCTGCCTGTGGGTTGTGGAGAAAACAAAGTTTGAAATGCTCCTCAGCAGTGAGGTGGGAATAAGTGTTGAGCTTTTTGCTGCAAAGGAGTAACAGGAAACCTTTATTTGGGGAAAATGAGTCAAACTGATTATGAGTACTAATTTTCAGTTTTGAGCTGTCAGTACTCTGAGGGCAGCACATCAGTAAAGGGCACAGATACCCTGAGTTGTTTCTGATGTAAACCCAAGCACCCTGCTTAAAATGTAAAGTGCATCAATTTCTATTATTTCAATGAAAAACACAACGACTATTAGTATCTGACTTTATCCTTCTCTTTCTCCCTTTTCAGATATTGACTCTTCCCCTTTTATTAAGCATCCAGTTTTGCAGTGATTGACGAATGAATTTATCACTTGCTATTTGCCCAGTTGTTTTCAACATCTGGAAAACACCTAACTGTTTTGTGTTCATTCATATTTCACTTTGTGAAGTGTCATCTGGCCAAGGCTTCTCCTTTTGAAAATGAGCTGGATTTAATCAGTGCAGAACTAATTTTCCTTTAAAAGAAACTCCAGATCACTGACGGCTCAGCAGAAGAATTAAATCTTGATTCTTCAGTGTTTGCTCAAGCTTGGTAAATTCAGCATGATCATAAGTAGGGCTGGGGACAGATCTTGCCATCCTTGTTGATCTGGCTTGCATTGTGTTTGTCAGTGAGCCTGTTGATCTTATCGAGGCACCTTGTAGTGAAAGGTCTGAGTAGGAATGATGGGATCTAGACCTCAGCTAGTAAGGTAGCCACAACTACACATAGTAAAAGCAAGACCTAAGCAAGACCTGATGTGATTGCATGATGGGCTCCAAAGCCCCCAAGTGCAGCGCTGTGGAATTTCTGCTTTTTGAATTTCAGAGGCAGACCCGCAGGAATACTTCCCTGAGTGACCCATTTCTCAGGTCCTGGGAACAAACAGTGTCAGCCCACGGCTTGGCCATTCCCCACCACTGGTCTGTCTGTATTCATGGGAGATCTCTTTGCCGTAGCAATCGGCAAGTGCAATCCTGAACACGTCAGAGTAATAGTTCTCCTTGCTTTGTGTCTGCTGCCATGCAGCTGCTTGTTGATAGGCACTGTACATCTCACTTGTCATTATCATGTTAGTATGCAGGCACCGAGGGGCCTTAATTAATGACTTTGAAGATCTGGTCTTTTATAATTCATGACAGAACTTTAATTAAAATCAAATATGTAGCAGTTGAACTAGCAAAGGATTTAAAGTGCACAGTCTTTGATGGAGACAGTGATTCCCTCTGACCACTGGTGCCGTATGCTGAATGCAAATTCCGTTGCATTACAGCAGATTCAGAGGACAGAATGAGCTTCTTTTGAAACAGAGGTCCCTGTTGTTAAACACTCTTGAAAAATGGTAAGGCCAAGGGGCCTGCAGTCCTCTGATTCCTCCTCCAATGCCCTTTTCTCCTGCTATGATGTATTGTTAGAAAAAAAAACACAACAAAACAGAACAAGATGGACATGGGTTTGTTTGGTGCTTACGTGATTATGATTTGTAAGGATGGGATGTTAAAATGCTGTGTGTGGATCAGGAAGTCACTCCAGGACTCTTACTTACTTCACATAATGGGAAACTGACACAGTGCTCAGATAACGCAGGGGAAATTCATATATTTTTCAGCACTGATACAGTGATGAATTACATCTCTTTCTGGCCTGTGGTATGGTAACTGGACTTAAGCAAATATGTAGCAGAATACATTGCCATAGATCAAATCTGTTGTGCCAGGGAAAGTGATTTTCTTATGTCAGTTGAATTTGTTTCAGTTCATTTGGTCTTCCTGCATTTCTTGATTTACCTAAATTTAAATTTATTTTTTTTATATCTAGGGCAATTACACTGCTATCCCATTACTGTAGTGTCTTCCATGAATTTCTCTGAATGGACTTCACAGTCTTGGTGATTACTCTGCCTTCTCAGGGTAAAAATTTCAGGGGACGTTGTGGCTTTGATCATACAATTATGGGCTGTATTTTAACTGTGGTCTGATCTACTAAGGGATAGACCTTCCTTTGTGTGGGTTTAGTTTGGCATTGCTGCATTTCCCCATAATGTATCTTACCATCAGAAACAAACAAACCAAACCAACCAAAAAGAAAAACTACCTGCTACATATACAAAAGCTAATAAATGAAACAAAATTTACAATTTAACAGAACTAAGGAAAATTGGTCAATAAGTCACATCAAGAACTTTAAAATAATGGCCTTAAGGGGGGAATGAATAATGGAAAAAATTGCATTTGAATAAATTAGTCACTGCAAGTTGGCAAAGAATCAGAAAGGTCTTATTTACTAGCTATAGAAATGATTTTACAGTAGGAAAATATGAATCACAATTTTTCAGCAGTTGCTGAAAAATGTGTTTGACAAATTTTGAAAATCATTCAACCATCTGTAGTTACTTTTTCAGTGACAGTAATTTCTTAGTTATAAAAATATGTAAGTGTACCTGATAAATAGAAAATAACCTCTCTAGAGTTAAGACATTACTTGATTTCTTCAGTGCTTTCTCCTGGTAATGTTGCAAGATGTTGGGTTTTATATTACTCAGTTTTCATGCAGTAATTCAAGCAACTGCTAAAAACTACAATTGGTAAACAGTTAAAATTTAATTCCTGGGTGCAGTTTCCATGGGGGAGAATTATCTGGAGGTGATGTTTTTGTATCTATTGTCAATTTGCTACAGTAAACTGTTACTAGTATTTCATGATTTCAGGCAGTTTGGCTGGCAGATATATGAGTCTTAAGGTTCTGGGTTGTTATTACACATCCAGCCATTGTCAGGGGAGCTGGAGCTGGGCTTGGCTTGTTTTCAGCATGTGAAAACAAAGTAGATGTCACCTAATTGCAGACTCTTCTCTGGTTGAGCAGTATTTGTGGCATCATACTAGAAAAATGTTGGATCCTTTTCAAGCTCAGATGTGCAGAAGTATGTTCAGTGTCTATACCAAGGTTGTTCCAACAGTTACCAGCTCTGCACATGTAGCCAGAGCTGTTTTGAGCAGGCTGTTATGTAAATCAGGTGACTTCCTCTCTTGTATAATCAGGTATCAAGGTCAGCTGCTTTCCCTTTAACAAGATGAACTAGGTCATTGGTCCATCATGGAGATCTCAGGAACAGAATCACAACCTCACTGATGCCAAAAAGGAGAAAGATCTAAGGGCACCATGGGAATCCCAAGGGGAGAGGTGAGTAAAGCCTACCAGCCCACAGTGGTTAGGTGAGAGGTATTGAGTTCAAAGGAAACCTCCATTAGAGTGAAAACCTGAACCCGCGGCACCACCTGCCCGTCCTTTAGTGGTCGGTGTTGGTTGTTAATGGGAATGACTGAATAAAGGCAGCATTTTAATGGTCACTGAGAATGTTTTTATAAAGGAATTCAATTCCAACTTTTTGTCTTTCAACATTTTTATTACACTTCCTATGCTTTTTATGAGCCGTTAATTTCTTTCATACTTGACCATTATTAATACAGGCCAAATAAATTGTGAAACTACTTCCAAAGGCAACTTGATGAACCATACAGTATATCTACATTTTCCTGTCAAGAAGACTGATTCTAGGACCATTGACACAAGTTTTATACTGGTTTTTGTTCCTGATTTTAAGATGATATTAAATAATATTACTAAAGCTGCAAGCAAAATCCGGATCATGTTTGGTTTTTTTTCCTCTGTTTTGAAGAATAAAGTGCTTAAGGTTTTACACTAGAATCTAAATGGAGATTTACTTTGGTTTTATTTCTGGATTTCCTTTTCTCCCCTCTGCTGTGATGTAATGGACGACAAAGATTTGAATTAGGAATTTTGATCATAACCAAATCAGTACATGTTTGTTAACGATAGTAAAATAAGCAGTGGGAACTTCTGTGTACAATGCTGGATTAAAAGGCATTACTGAAGACATGTTATCTTCTAGGGTGCAGCACCGTCTGTGCAGTATCACTTGCTGTTTCCTTTATTTTATGTTTTTACTGTTACACTGTGTTGGACTCATCTTCCTATTCCAGGAAGGAAAACACTTTAAAATGCAGCAGGTCCTCTTGGTTTCATCCCTTCACCTTGAGAGTCCTGGCAGCCTCAACAGCCAGAGATAATTATCTTTTTCTGCTTGAAATGCTGAGTAGCTTTAGTAATGGCAGTCCACTTGACACTTGAGATGTGAACCAGAACATTGGTTGCATTCTGGATACTACTTTACTGAGCTTTTGTCCACTCTTCTGGCACTTGTGCCTACCGTCTACAAATCTCAGGTAATTTGCAAATGAGAAATCTGTAACCTTATAAAAACAACTTTCTGTGTTCCTAAGGGGGAGGAAAGGCATTTAGGCTACTTAGTGGAGTGATGTAAGTGACTTTCCATTTCTTTTGGTCTACAGAGATCTCATAAATTGAGACAAGAATCTTTTTCACACTCATAGTCCAAGAGCCAATCCCCTTCTGAGCAGTGACATGCAGAATTTGCTACTACCAATTGTGTATAAATTCATCTTCATCATATTTCTAAAGGGACTTCCCCAATACCTTTCCTGATGACAGAATTCAGTTTTTGCTTAACTTAGTAATACCTGAGTTCGGGGGAAGGAGGGCTGTTTCAGTGTTGCAGCTCAAACACTTTAGTGGGTTTTGTGTCATGTGTCCTTTGGAGATTTTTACACATCAGCTCTTCTGGATTTCTCCTCCAGCGAGCACAGGCCCAAATTTCCTCCCCCAAATTAACCATTTCAAGGAATAGCTGCGTATATGTTGCTCATTAATTCTGTCTTACTGTGATTTACCTGTTGACTGTTCTGTGCTAGACTGTGTCATAGATACATGAGCTTATAATGCCCATTTAATTTGTTTCACTAAGTTCATCAGGGTCTGTAAGGTTCCCTGATAATGTGTGTAGAGCTGGGGCTTGTCATATCTCAAGATATCAAAGTTTTGGTGTGAGCGGGAAGGTCATCCTCCATCTTCTGGATTTAATTCTGATCAAGAAAACCTATTTATATTGAAGTCAGATCTAATAATCTCTAATCTTGCAGATGACCAACTGCAGCCCTCAGCACTGTGAGTCACTGACCTAATACAGTGTCTCAGAATAACCATGCTGAGCGAGCACTCCTTGTATCGATTTGTGGTGTAGTGCAGGTAGCGTGAGAACTGAGTCACAGCAGTCACTGGTTTCTGATGTGAATATGCAGATCAGAATCAGGGAAACAGGCATGGATATAGCTCATTTCACTGCATCTACTCTGGGGGAATGAATGAATTTACACCTCGTAAGATGCACAAAACTATACTCTGGATCAATTTTTTTGATTGTGTAAGAAATATAACTCTTACTGATGTGTAAAACAGGAAGGCAGCAGAAAAGCCCAGAGACATTGTTGATGTGTTAGATTCTCTTAGTTTTTGAAAAGTGTGACACTTGACATAACTGCAAAGGAAAACCTGATCCCTGTAAGGATGGTGAAGGGAAGAACTGGTCTCTTCCCACAACCTTCTTAGACCTGCAATTAGTGCCGCTTCCCCCTCCAAAGTCAAAGCAAGGTATAACAGGGGATGTTTTAACTCTAGAGGAAGTCAAACTATGATGAGATCTATCTATCTATCTATCTATCTATCTATCTATCTATCTATCTATCACTTTTGTGTACAGATACTGCTCCACATCCATTTTGGTGGGATGGAAAACAAATCATTGATAGTTTCTTCAAGATTTGGAAGAGAACTTTTTTCAAATTATAGGGTTCAATTGCCAATTGCTGCTTATTCTTGCAGAAACTCTTAAGGCCTCAGTTTGACAAAGCACTTGAGCACTTGCTTTTACTCAATAGTCATGTGAAACAAAAGAGATTAGTCTTATGCTTAAATGCTGAATTGGAATGTATTTCCTTGGAGAAAATTAAATGCATTTATCATCACAAAGAATGTAAATTCTATACTGTCAAGTTCTAATGGGCTGAAGTTCAGTCAAAGAATAGCACTACTCATAAACAGTACGAAGAGGAAAGCAGGCGTAATAGCAAGAAGAATATTTAGTACTTCCAAAGCACCTTTTAGCCAATGAGTTCACATTGCTGTGCGCATAAAAATGATCAACATTTCAACACCTCTGTGAACTAAGCTGAATATCTCCTTTCTCAGATGGGGAAGTCAAAGCACAAAGACTTTGAATGATTTATCTGCATGAATTGGTAGCAGAGCTGAGAATCAAATCTTGGCTTGAGTCAATCTGCCATGGTATTATTGCTCATCCCAACTATTCAGTCATTTATACTACACAGAAGTGACAAGCTCTGTCATTCGGCTGGATAACAATAATTTTAAAATACGATTTCAGTACAGCTCTTACTTGCCATTCTTCACTTTCTTCTTATAAGAAATTTGCCTTTTTCTCTCCCTTGACACCAAGCTTTGGATTTAAATTTGAGGTCATTCATTCTGCTTTTCACTTTCACCAAACAGTAAGTTTGTTCAAGTCGACTTGTCCAGTGTTAGTACATAGCTATAATAGAGGTGTGAACAGGCAAGGCTATGTGGAAAAATAATTTCCCTCTTCCTGGCATATAATACTAGTTTTTAAGTCTTCCTTCTTATTCTGAGAGCTAGACAGCAATGTATTTGCAGATGTGTAATATTGAGTAACTAAGAACCTTAAAATTATGAATTCATTGTTCCAACAGAAACCTTGGTTTTGACCAAGAACTTTTCAAGTGTGGTAAAACAAATACCTGGTGGTTGCTCCTGAAAATTCTGGTGGTGGACTCTTTCTCTTGCAGAGCTCGGAAGGCTGGCCATTCCCTTTTCCCTTTACCAGGGAACAGGAAAGGATCCCTTACTTTAAAGACCTTCCATTGCTGTAAGGTTTAAGATTTCTATTGTACAGAGACCAGGTGCCTTTCTTATTCCAGCTGTCTCTCTCACAATGCTCACCTGCATATCTTACTTGCAGTTTACATTCTGCAAGTAACTTCTTAAATGCCATTACTGCGAGGGAAATGACTGTAAAACAATGGCACTCGCCCCAGACCTGCTCCCCATATGTCTGATGTATCTGCTTACTTAACGGAAATGAGCTTTTATTTTTGCTAACAATTAAGATACAATATAGTTGTGGGAAAGTGAGCTGGTTTTCTGCTCTGTCTGGCACAGAACAGCCATCGCGCTCAGATAAATTTCAGTTATCAGATTTTTATTATTGATGATGATACTGGAGCCCTTAGGATCAGACTTGTGATTCCAGGTTGCATTTGCAGAGCTGGCAGCATAGGGGGGAAAAAAAAGGAGAAAAGAAAATCGCTTGCTTTGTAAATTGAGTAGATTTAGCCTGGAAGACATTGAGAGACATCAAAGAACATTTTCATAATTTTAAAGTTGAAACAAAGGGGGAAAGAGTTGTTAATGCTGTTTGTAGAAAAAATATGTCAAGGTATGAGAGATATCGTGATGGATTATGGGTCTTTCTTTTTTAAAGGTGTGACATGCTCTTACTGCATTACCTGTTTTATGATGTGTTTCTCCTTCAGGCCTTCAGCCTCACCCCATCATCTAGTTGCACACACTTGCTTTTCTTTCTGCCCCTCCAGCATGCTCTCCAGAGGCACAGCTTGCCCTTGGCATTCGGTACAAGAATCACTGCAGTGGCATTTCTGAGGACCATCACGGTCACACTGTTTCTATGTCTGGTTACTTTGCTACAAGAAACTTCTGGGACCAACACTTTTAAAAATATTTTTTTTAATTGTTGTCAAGATCATAGTACAAAATAATTCAGAGATTAATTGGTTGTTTCTGCAAGTTTGGTCAAAATGTTAAGCACCAGCTGTAATAATGAAATCCAAGCTGTTGTGGTTTAACCAACGGGTTGTTGGTGATTTAAGTCAAAGACACTTGCTAAATGGTTGTTAAGGTGACTCAGGGGGGCCTCACATCCCATGATTTAGCCACATCCCAGACTTCTAAGTAACAGGCACCCACTGTTTCATTCAGATGCGATGTTTCCAAAGTTACCTCTCTTCCTCAAACGTACATAGTTCCTGGAGGCTCCAGGCTGTGGGGAACCGACGCTGCTGCATACTTTGTGAAATACATGTCCTAAGGCTGAAAACAGGCAATGAAATGAATCAAAATTCTTCATTTGGTGAGACATGAGATTACTAATTGTATGACTTGTTTTGTTATCAGTATTAGAATACTGCCATGCTTCATTTATGGGTATTTGCATAAATCAACACATCTCATTCTTTTATAGGATGTACAATGCCAAGATCTTACCTTCATATAGAGTTGCTTCTTTCCTCATATTTTATGGAGCACATGGACTAGATTTTTAAATTTTTAATTCTAACACATCTTATTAAACGTGCAGGCATAGAGAAGCACCACCAGTCAAAGACTTCATTATTATATGCATGGAGGGTTATCTTCTGCCTTTCTACCCTCATCATTCATTAATGATGCACAGAGACTTGTCATTTGTCTTTTCAATTCTTTAACTTTATTTTATTGCTCATATTTTATGACACATGGAGAGCTCTGTAGCAAGCATTCATCACCAGCTTTACATATCTATGGAAATATCATCTCTATTAGGCCAGAAAAAGTACCTTTTGTTCTCTTTGTATTTTGCTTATGAACTTGGGCTAACATCACTTCCTTATTGATGCTGTTCGAGCCTTTAATACTCTGAGAAAACTACTAACACAACTCTGCCATGTGCTGAAAAAGAAGCTAAGCCATACAGCCTCACTTTTATCTCATTTCACAGCTGTTCATATACTCCACCACACACCAGGTTATAGCATCTGAACCTCAGTTGTAACTCCAGTTCACCATTCAGATAGTGACCTTAGATGTGATTGAGATGCTGCTTAGGCTTTGTAAAACTGCCAGGGAGAAATCACTTCTACCAACTATGTTGGGTGTGTGTCATTGCAAGGCAAGCTGTGGTCCACTGGGAACAGTGAGGAGACTATTAAAGCAGTTCTGACTTATAGATGTCACTCTGGGAAGCCCCCCAAGATACTCTGATCATAGAGTGTTTGGTGTGTTTTAAGTTTTTCAAGTTCAGTTTAAAGAGCTTAATCAAACTTTCTGACACAACTGGCACACATTAACATTTTTCAGCTGTAAACACACAAAACCAGGAATTTCTAATTGCCCGTAATTAAAGTGTGTGGTTGGTTTTGAAATGTTTTCCTATTTTGAAGAAGCATGAAGTGGTACAGCTCCCCAGTGACGTTCCCAAGGAGACAGAGGCCTGCCTGAGGCTGCCTTGCTGCCTCTCAAAAGGTAATAGGGAAAAACTGGGCTGTGTACTCTTCTTGCATAAACATTCGAGCTGGGGCTACAGTTGTATTTGCTCATAGCAAAAATTTCGTTGGATGACTCCTTTTTATTAAAAAATTAATTAGCTTACCATGCAGAAGATGACTTACCGCCTGCTGTGACATTTAAAAGGACCCCGGTGCGCCTCAGCTTTTTTCTGAAAAGGTTCAAGAGCTCAGAAACACAAACCCATACAGTCCCAGCAGAATGTGGGTGGCTTCCATTGCTTTATTAAAAACATTTACGAATGAAATGTTCTTTGGACTAGAGCTAACCCTGGATTACTCTGAAAGGATCCAGAGACTCACCATTTAGGGGCCAAGTTACACGCGTTTCCTCTGAGCTGTTCGGAGTGCAGAGGGAGGCAGTCCTCTGCTGCTTCACTGCTCTGGCCAAATGCTGACTCTGGGAAACAGTGGGGAAAGGTCTCCTGGGGAATATGATATACTAGAACTCTCTCAGCTTCCTCTGGAGCATCTGGGGCTAATGACTGCTAGGAGGAACTTGATAGGGGGTAAAGCCTAATCTAATATGGTAATTCTGAGATCCTCATGATAGCTTGATGCTTGACAAAAGCCACTGCTGGGTTTTTCTGTCCATTTGTTCACAGAAGATTCTTGCATAATCTAGCTAAAAATATATATATATAAAAAAAAAAGAGCAGAGCTGCAGAGCCAGGGCTTGGCAGTCCATTCTCTTGGGTTGCACTTGCAAGTATTTTTGCTTCCAAGAGTGGTATTTCTGGTGGCCACATCACAATTCAGTTTTCAAGCACTTGTCTTTTATTATCTCTCACAGAGTTTCTTGATCTTTCTGTCTCTTCCAGTCAGTTAAAAATACAGTAAAAGCAGAGCCTTTATTGTGGCATTTTGGCACTTCTGTTTTCAGTTTCAGCTGCAGTGAGGAAGCCCAGAAGGAAAATTGTTGGAGTTTTTTTGTGGGTTTGTTTTTGGGATTTTTTTTTGGAAGAGGTTAACCATTTGGAGCCTGAAATGATTTAGGAAGTGCAGAAGGGGTTGATGTTTCTTACTCTGAAAGTTAAAAAATAAGACTTATCCTAAAGTTTGCATTTACACAACACAACACAAATTACACAGATTTAGCATTTAGGTCATTAAAATCTGTCTCATTGTCCTGCTAGCAATTCACTAACACAAGCAGGTTCCTTTGCAGGTTAACCAATTGGTAAGAGCATCCTCCTTTGAATTACTGGCATGCATGTGCAGAAAATGGGTGATACCATGAGAAAATATTAGGCAAGGGACATTATGGAGCAATCTGAGTTCAGTTCCTTATCTGAGATCTTTTATCTCTGCTTCTGCTCCAGGCCAAAGAATTATACTTAGGATACAGCACTAGTGCTGTAGTTAACGTGTGTACTAGGACTCTGATTGCTTTCACTGTAAACATCGTGTTTCCTGTGGATAAATTTCTGTGGCAATGAAATAAGTGAATATATTAAAAACTTACATCCTGATAAATGGAAGAGAGAGTAGTTTACCAAGAAGATTAAGTTTATAACTAACTACTTAGAGGGACAAATTGCTGGAGGATTAAATTAAAAATGTTAGTTTCCAGTCACTTCATTATTCCAAGACATTCAGTAAGTGCATGTTCTCCTGAGTGCCCCCTTCCTGCCTGCACTGCTCCCTCACCCGTCAAGAGGAAGGACATTACTCTGAGCACATTTCAGTGCACGTGGATTGGGCAAGAACCAGAATCAGAAGCTTAACAGCATTTACTGCCTAGTGAGAAGGATCGATGCACCACACTTTTTGTTTTTTGACCTGTACTTTATTTTGCATTCTTCAGACAAGGGAACCATGGGGTGGGTTAGAGGCTTCTGACAGTCCTGGATCAGCTCTCTGCTTCTAGTGGAGGGTGGACGTTCTGCAGTGCTTCAGTGGCTGTGATAAAATGACTCAGGTGTTAGCTATTCTGCTACTTCCTTTGGAAGACTGTTTCACAGCTGAATAAACATTACTACAGGAGTTCTTCCTGCTGTGCTTTCATACAGAGGAGTGAAAAGAATTGTGGTCCCCTTATTCTGTAGGGCAGAAGCATATTAGGATTTTTGGGAAGCGAGGTGAAGGTGTTTGGAGGGTAAAAGGACCAAGTCTAAATGTGTGGGAGATAAAGCATGTACTGAGTGTTTATGCTTTTAAAACTAAACAAGACAGTAGTAGAATGCATCTATAATGTACTTTCTAGTGAGAGGAGCTGCAGAATATCAGCAAGATGGCAATTGTGGGATGGTGATGTATTCATGTATACTTCTGCTTCCATAAGATCCCACTTATAGGCAGAGTCCATTGAGTGGCAACATTAAATACTCAGCTTGGAGTCAAGAAAATTGCTTTAAACAATAAAATCTTGGAAGATCAGGACTCTAAATATCCTGCTTACAGCTTTTCCGTGGCTTTTTTCAGATTTCAACTCTTGACACTTGGAAGTCCAGAACAGAGTTCCCCCATTAGTCTTCCAGAAACCCATAGGGTTTGAGTCAGGAAGTGGCTGTGCATCTGCCCCAGCTCTGCACAGACAGGTTCTAGCTTCAGGGCTAGAAGTCCCTGAGAGCCTGAGCAAATTGCTAGAAATACAGGATTACACGGTCTTGGTAGAAGTTGCTTGCAACCAGGGAGTGTCTGCCCTGCTTCTCTTGTATCCCAGGGTAATGAAAATTTTTCCACTTAGAGTATTTTAATGAGCATAATTACACACACTTGCTGTATGTAGTTTGTAATGCTGTGAACTCTCATCTCGTGTTTGCAAAGCCACGAATCAGTGTGCTATTTTTAGATGGAGACACTGTCTTGGATTCGTGCTGAGTATAAATATTTATAAGAACATGAAGCCCAAATAATTCAAGAATGTTAAATTCATCTAAGTACATTGAACACATGGATGAAGTTAGTTGGCAAGTATAAGAGGTGAAAGTCAATTTCTCCTTTCTCTCTAAACAGAATTTGCTGAAATTACACTTAATATATATTTTCCAGGCTTGTACTTACTTAAAGATCATCTCTACTAATGGCAGAAAAAGAGACATTCTGAATATTTGGCATTGAAATCTGTTTTGTGTCATCTGTGTCAACCAGTGTGAGACAGTTTTCTCTCTGCAGGCAGCCAAGTGCTAATGAAGGCATCACAAATATCTGAAGCGATAGTAAGATCTACCAATGTTTGTTGTGACTAGCTGTGAGTGATGTGCAGACAGTCATGCAGTACACATCACCTGGAACCATGTGTAATGGAAAGGCATTAATGTTTCCACTCTGGAGGTACTGGAGTTGGGTTCTTCTGAAAAGGTTCCTTGCTGGAGTGTCAGGAGAAAGGACCTATACTAAGTGTTGTCAGACTTGGTATGTGCACACAGGATTGTGACATGACGAAATAGGGTGAAAGAAGGAAATTGCAACTTACTCTCCTTGTTCCAAACTTAAAATTAATCCAAAACAAACAAGACCTTTAGTCCACTTACAGTGACAGCAGAAGTACTTATGAGAGTCCCTTACACATGCTGTAAGCAGTGAAGGGATTATGATTGGAAGGCTACCCCTCAATTTTGGAGCCTCTTGTGACCCAACTGATACATCAGTAACACTGTGCTTCCTTTGACTGTGTGTGGTGAGTGTGCCAAACACCACATCACTGAACCACCAGAAGAAGATCCAAGAGTGATGGCTGTTATTAACCACCAAATAGGTTGTGTTTTCTCAGGTGCTTGAGTGGCTCATTAAACGCACACGCTGTGATGAAAACTCTTGTACTACAGGTCTGTGAGCTTTTATGATTATGAGCTACCTCAAAATAAGCGTGTCACAGTGAGCTGGCTCACCATATATCATTCATTTGCATTAAGCAGTGAAATACAGCCTCTGCAGTTCACGTTCACAGCCCACAGGTGAAGTAGAACATGTTAATATCGATGAATATGCATACAGCGTGGTGAACAATGCTGGATTTGGTCCTAACTTCATTACTACACTTACCAAGTTCATACTAAACTCATAGAGTTAACAGATAAATCTGTTGATGGCAAAGTGGTCTAAAGGCTTTCTCCAGCTCTTCAGCACCTGAACCACTAACTCTTAGAAGACTGTCAAGTTCATATGAAGAAAAGTCATGCCATATGTTTCTTGTCTCTGATGTTCTTCTCTAGACCTGTACCCTTGATCACCAGGGACTGCCACAACAGAGGTAGATGGGACGTTTTCTTTAGATCTATCTTAGGTTCTTAAGCTAAAGGCACCCACTAAATCTAACTTTAGGTCTAAGAAGGGTTGCAAATACAAGGTTTGAGAAACAAGAAATGGTATGAATTTGGGAATGTTTTTGTGTGTGTCCCAGAGAATTTCATTGGGAGTGACACCACTTAGGAGGGAGATTCATTTTCTCAGACTTCAGCAGAAACCCACCACACTAGTCTTTTCAGATCAAGATCATTTTCTGCAATACCAATTAGTAAATTGGAAGCAGACCTGAAAGGTTAGATATTCTGTGCTATACTGGTTCAAGAGAAGCATTCTGCGCTAACTGGGTCCCTTCAGGCTGGCTTACAGGGTCAGCCTTACGCAGGGCACTCTGACATTTCCAGTCTGTAGAGCTTGTTCAGTCACACTGCAGTAGGGCATTGTTACACAGCATCTGCATCCAGCTCCCCTACATTCACTAGCACAGGTCAGAGGAGCAATATAAGAGATTAACTCATAATTTTTGGATGTATCAATGGTTGTTAAGAAGGATCTTTTTGTTCTAAGGAAACCTGAAGGACAGTCCAATATCACACTGAACAGTTAAACAAAATTTAATGTTTGAATTTTGAGGTCCTTAGGGTGTAGACTTTATGTCTGCATTTCTCTGCAAAATGCCTTTCAGCACCCCAGTTTAAAATTGGAAACATTTATAAACTCTTAACCATTCCTTTTGTGATGGTCTAATCATGATCTGATACCTCATTCTCATCCTTATTCTTTCTCGACTTCTCCTGAGACATGGAGAAGTGATGGCTTTTTCAGGTCTTCTGGTGGTAAGAAATGCTCTTTCCAAATCTTCTGCTCTGCCATATAAACTCAGTGAAATTAATGGACAGGGCCATGTATCATGGGCAAGGGCTGAATGAAATGAAGGCCCGGCCAATGCTCATGAGAGAAGGGCAAGCCATGAACTCTAGGTATGCAGCAGAATGAGGATCTACAAGATATTCTGCTGTCAGCTACTCCATGAGTTGCAACATCTGAGAGGAAGAGGAGCAGACACCACAAGCAGATGGTTATAAATTTGTTTTATAAATGCCTAGCACAGCTTTTAGTAAATTAGTGAGAGAACTTTTCAGTGATGCTTGGTGACACGTGCACAAAACCCCCAGCACATCTGATTTTTAAGGCTTTGAAAGATGGCATGTGTTTCTCTGCCATCCAGAACATAAATAAATATGAAAATGCCTCTTTATCTAATACTGGTTATGGTCTCGGTTCTGAGCAACATGGAGGAGATTAAAGCCTGATGCTCCTGTGTACAGCCTAAGGCAGTCTCACAGTGGGAGGACGGCAGTCCCCTTGTTCCATGTATTGTTCCAAATTCCATAAATGTCTCTGTTGCTGCTGTCACCTGCTACCATGTGAAGATCAGTCTAGTTCTCTGCATCAACTTTGCTAAGTGCTTGTTCTTATTAGCCTGAACAGTGACAATTTGTTATTGTGGGCTGCTCTGGGACATTTCCCTCTCCAGCAGCACGTTGTTTGCCAACTCTGCATGTTACTGCGTGTGTCTGCGCAGTGCGACTGCTTGTGAGGATAAAGCCAGATTTTAAACTTGAACACTTTGTAGCTGTAGGGCAAATTCTGTTCTCAGTTACATCTGATCAGATCAAGGCTAGCTTTTGGTCGTGTCACACAAATACCCCCAGTCCTTTGTTTACATCAGGGTAATTGTAGGCAGGATTGATCACTCAGTCTTGAATTTCTTTTGTGTATTGAAATGTAACAAAATATCCTTTCTGTTAGCTTTATTTGCAGTGTGCAATATAAACATTAAATCTGTCTAGGTGTTTTGAGCATCACTGAAGTCACTAAAGAGAACAGTAAAGTTATTTTCTGGGTAAAGGATAGCTGGGCCATTTGATGGAGCAAACTGAACACTTTAGGAGTCACTTCTGTCATAGGAAGCCTTAGGTAGCGACATTCCTAGCAGTGAATTTTGGCTTCTTGTGGTGCCTACTACGCATCCTGCGCGACCGCTGTGGAGGAAGGTGTGCTTAATAGTTCCGTGCCTCTTTTTGCTACCTAGTTCTCCAGAGAAATAGAATAATTCTCTTGCAAGACAACAAAGTGTTGATTTTTAGGTAAGCAAGACACACTTAAAGCAAATATGACCAAGAACTGCAGAAACAACTTCAGTTCCTGGCCATCCCTATGGTCACAGGTAGGCTTCTGAGTTCCAGCTACACAGTTTCCTCAGACAGGACCACCATCCCCAAATGATTTGGTACATGAGGTCTCCATAAGTAAATACATCTGCAGGGATGTCCTCTACTGGTGTAACACAAAATGAGCTCCATGAAAGGGAATTGCAATTACTTGAGTTACCTAGATTTGCAGCAGCTGAAAATCTAAGTGATAATCTGTATTTCAAACGAGCTAAGGTTACTTTTCCCTCACTTGAAAGGTCACTTTCACTTGGGAGGAGTTGGTCTTTACAAATTCTGGTTGAGTTTCTGTTGAAAGTGTTATCTGCCACATGGAGAGTTTTACTTAATGATAGATTTTTTTTTTCATGTTAGTTTTCCTGTAAATTTCAAAAATAACATGAGTAATGTTGAATCTTTCAGACTGGTTTTACTGTCTTCATTTCTCCTCTTGGAGAGCAAAAGACTTTTACAAATTTTTATTGTAAAATTACATTTAAACAAAATATTCTCTATTTTCTGCTTTAAATATGTTGCTAGTTTGGTTCAGTTGCTAATTGAAAAAAGTTTTTTATATATTTGAGAATAATCAAGGTCAGTATCATGTAGTAAAAAATGTTATGAAAATCATGGAATCACTTGGGTTTGAAGAAACCTTTAAGATCATCAAGTCCAACCACAGCCTAATCCTGCTTAGTCCATCTCTAGGCTGTGTCCTTCAGCACCTCATCTATTCACCTTTTCAATCCCTCCAGGGATGGTGACTCCACCACTTCCTGGGCAGCCTGTTCCAATATCTGACAATCCTTTCAGTAAAGAAATTTTTCCTGATATCTAACCTAAATCTCCCCTAGTGCAGTTTGTAACAATTTCCTCTTATCCTATCACATGCTACCTGAAAGACCAACCCACACCTCTCTACATCCTCCTTGCAGGTATTTGTAGAGAGCAAGAAGGTGCCCCCTTAGCCTCCTTTTCTGAAGACTCCCAAGCCTCAGCTCCCTCAGCTGCTTCTCATAGGATTTGTGCTCCAGCTGCTTCCCCAGCTCCCTCAGCTGCTCCTCGTAGGACTTGTGCTCCAGATCCTTCCCCAGCTCCGTCGCCCTTCTCTGGACATGCTCCAGCATCTCAATGTTTTTCTTGGAGTGAGGGACCCAGAACTGCACATGGTATGATGAAACTGGCTGACATACCTTTGCTGGAGATAGCAACCCTGTACTAGTTTAAGGTAGTTAAAATTTCAAACGTGTGTAGCAAGAACAGAAGTTAAGTAACTAGACATCTTTCAGTGGAATATAATAAACTTTATGCATCAATACTGTAAAAGTACTAGACAGTTAATGATCAGTTTCAAGCTACTGAATAATAAGCTGTGTTTGGGACTCAGGAACTTGGTAGAAACTTTCTCTCTCATAAAGAAGTGGGGTTTTTTTGTAGGTCATGTTTGTAGGTACCCTGGGCCGTTATCCTACCTAAGTTGGTTGTAGACAAAACTGAAAAACAACTTCTCATTTCTGGACCTGTGTGGTTTTGGTACGTGCTGGTGGTAAACTGGTGTGACCACTTGTCAATGCTAAGTAAACCTTGGAAAGCAAAGGCCAGCTTCTAATGTGACAACTTGAAGATGTGCAGGGGTTTTTTTCACTAGGTTAATTGAATATTTTGAGGTGTGCAAGTCTGGTTAAAGATTTCTTTAGCTCACTTACTGAGCCTGGGCTGATTATTAGTATTATTATTCTATATTGTAGTTCTGTCAGGATACCCTGGAGGTACAGCAGTCACTGTATATGGATTTCTCAGCATTTGAGAAGAAAACAAATGTGTGGGATGGAGACGTGTAATATCTCAAGTATTCTGTTCCTGTTTAAAAATTGTATCTTATAGTGGGGATTGATGTAATCTCAACATTAAGAAGTTCAGACTGTAGTCAAAGCAGCTGATTCTGAGCCAGTGTGTTTTGATTAACAGCTATTCCTCATTTCCTCTACGCAGTTTATTTGGGTTCCTTCTAGTTCCTTCAGCACTAGGCCGCTTATGCGGGCAATGGAAAAGCTACTATGATGAGGGATGATTTTTGGTTTTTTCACTGCTTTGAATCTTAATGTAGGCTCCTCTATTGGAAATGACCTCCAAGTCCAACCAGTAAAATATACTGGCCCTTTTGCCTACCAAAAATAGGTTGTTGTGCAATTCCTCAAACACAATGGGCAATTTTGGATGCTCGTCTGTGCGTTTTCTACTATCTGTATTGTACTTTAGCTTTCTGGGTTTGCTTTTTCCATGTGAATCCATTTAGATTTGCATGTAAATTACTCTGCTGTTGAACGTAATAATACAGGTTTATTACTGAGCTGCATGTTAGGGGAGTTTAAGCGGCTGTGATGTGCTGTGATTGGGTTTGTAGATTTTTTTTTTTGAGAAAGGAAGATCTTCTATTGAAAAAGGAAAAAAGTGGGAGGGGGAGTGGGGGGAAAGCAGAAAGTTTAATTTGCAAAATGGCCACATCCATTAACAAAGTCTCGGTATTTAATTCCAATAAAACTAAACTTGATGTTATAACTGCCCACATACACAATGAGAGGAAAGGAGGCCAATAAATTCATTTAACTCTAATAGTTCCCCAGAAATTCAAACCTTTCTGAGTTTCTAATGTGAAGATGTCTGCCAGGCTTTGGTTAATGCAGGTGCTCTCTGTGCCACGGCCTGAGAGGCGGTTTCTGGCCTTACAGCAGCTGCAGTTACGAGGTGACAGCATTTCTCCCCACAGTTGTGCTTTGCTTTTTGGGGTGGGAGGCGTAAGACAGTATTTCACTCGGAAGGAATGTCCTGGTGGGAAGCAGCTTCCAGGCAATGTGCGACAAATGTCTAGCTAAATAACTTGCTGTATGCTTGCCAGAACTTTGCAAAGCAATTTAATGTACCTCTGAAAAGTGGGGGGAAGTGTTAAAAGTCTGTGTTATCAACAGCAGCAAAAAGAAGTGTGAAGGAAATTAAATGGCACTTTTCCATGGCTGTTCACACGTGAAGGGGATAGAGGAATTGAGAAGTCTTCTATTACCTGTACTTTTTCAGTAACTGGCCAGTGCAACTAGAAAACTCTTCTCTGAGAGTTAGGTCAGTACCTGATGGTTCAGAGTCCTGTCATGGACACCCTAAACCTTGGCTCTGTTTAACATCAAATCTGTCATTTAGGCCTGTCCTTGGGCTTCTGGAGTTTGTTATTTCAGCCCATCAGACAATTCAAGTCAGATGGGACTGTTTCTGGTGCAAAACTACTATGGGATAGAGGGATTTTGTTTATCTTCAGGATTATTTTATAGGAATCCTTGACTTTAAAGATAGTCTATCTTTAAACTTTTTGCTACAACACAGAGGAAAATACTTGGCATAGTGACTGTAATGGAAGTCAAAACTTGGAGGGCTCTGTACCTGAGTGTCATCTTGTTACTTGCAGCAGGCGATGCAACTTCTGTGCCTCTGTTTGAAAAACCCTTTAAAGCAAATAGGAGGGCATTTTAGACTTAGGTGCCTTATGGTATAAACTGGGCAGCTCAGGAAGAGGTGCTGTTGAGCAAGAAGAAACACTGATCACCACGGGAACCAGTACTTTGAAATACCAGGCTGAAAGAGATTATATAGTCACAGAGTTGTTTTAGTAAATATTTATGAAGTAGAGTTGTTTTCTGTTTGGGTATTTTCCTGAGACCTTCAAAGAGCCTTTCTGTGTACTTATTTTCTCTTTAAATGCAGAAAGCTTTTGTGTGTATTTGCTTTTTTTCTTTTTCCCTTTTAAACAAAAAACAAACTAAAACATGTTTGAAATGCTGTAATGCAGCAGTTTCTCCTTTGCTCTTGTCGTGACGAGTAGTTTCTTTTCCACAAACCTCTTGATACCAAGCTCAGGCAGGCGGATAAGTGCTGAATGAGAGGAAGAAATAGTGCTAGGGCCTTGCCATTTGGCTTGGAGCTCCCTACTAGCGTGGCACAGAAGATCTCTGGCTTGGCAGGTCTGTACAGTGTTAGTTAACACATCGTAAATGCTGTAAAGTGCCCTTCCAAAGGTCAGATATCTGCAGTCAACTCCAGGGTGATATTTCACAAACATTCTGACAGAATGAGCATGAAAAACAAAAGCTGTTTTTGAAAGTGCTTTCAAAAGTGTTTTTTGAAAGTAGCCCCAATTAGTCATATCTCCCAGCATGTGTGATGCTGTGTTGCTTTGGGGGCTGGATTAATTCTGGGTAAGAGCAGCTCTCCTGGCTTCAGTTTACCAGCTGGCTACAGCCAATGGAAGTGTTCGTGGATCTTGAACTAAGTCCTGGTCTGGATGCTGCATTTGAAGTGGTGTTTGCTCATTTCCGTGCTCAGCACAGGGCTGTACGGTTTGGGCTCACTGAGACAGCAGTAGTGCTGTGTGTGGAGCTGGGAGGCCACCAGGACAGAGCAGTCCCTGCTGTATGGGCACAGTCCTGGCCCCAGAGGTGATGAGGAAACCCTTCTGCGAGTACCCTGCTCTCTCACTCTCTCACTCTTGTCTTCAGGTTTCACCAGTAACTGTAAGCAGCTTGAATAGAAAACCAGTAGTGTTTCAGGAAGACTTTTGATCTCATGTATGAAGGCAATCGGGCATTGTGGTGTAAAAGAGTACTAAATCTCTTGCCTGTACCAAAGACACTAATGGAATTTCACTTCTTAACTGAATCAGGATTGTGGTGTGGATGTCTCATTCTCCAAATCATCTCCATGTGAGATACTTGACCCATCAGCAACAACTGCTGCTACAACTGGCTTTTTTTTTTAAAAAGCCAGTTGTAGCAGCGGTGTGAACTTGCTGCGAGGGCCTGTGTTGACATGTGGCCCTGGAGTACCCCATCTGTCAGCAGGGGGACAGAGGGAGTGATATTTAAGGCCCAGAGACACGCAGTCAAGGAACACTGCAATGTTTATGTGGTTCAGCAAGAGTATCACAAGATATGTTCTGTTATGCTGAGCTAGCTCCATATGTCCAGCTCTCATAACCCTCAACAGATTGGTGAAAATCTTCATATGTTTCCTCTTACCATGGCAAACATCTCCACTACTGTCAAACTGGAAAACATCTCCCCCAAGTGGGGAGAGTGCCAATATTGAGCTTCCCTTCCTCTTTATCAGGCTTGTGCTTTATCCTTAATTAGCTGAACTATGGTAAAGGCTTTGTTGCAGTTTGAGAAGTCTGTTTTATCCTGAATGGAAAAAAGGCAAAAGGCAGTGGCTTCCCAGCAGTTCTCAAAATGTGTGTCCCCACATGGGAGAGACATTATGAAGAAAAGGAAGGAAAACTCTGCTTTAAAATATTTCCTCAGCTGGTGTTCCTGTGGAATATTGCCTAATTGGATCCTTTCATAAGGCAGGGATTGGGCAGGGCATCATCGAATCCTTTTGGTGTTCTGAGGACTCTCACCTGAAATTACATCAAGTAAAATTGTCATGTTCCAGGGCTAAAAGACAAGGGTGGGGTGGAACGTTGCCCTTTTTATACATTAAAGAAATCAAGGTCATCTAGATGAATTCAGGGAATTTATTATAACAAAGAGAGACATCAAAGCATGGCATAACTTTGTCTTCACAACATTTGTAAAAGTCAATATTAAAGTCATTCAACTCAGGGAATAAAATCTGATGTGTGCATGTGTCAAGTGCTGTAATTCCTCAATCAACATCATGAAGCTGAGCTTTTTCAACACTTGATCAAAGGTTAGCAATGGGTTTCGCTTCCTTAATATTAACCCCTTTTCTTCTTTGCACATTCTCTATGGCTTCACTAACAGGATGTTGCAAAGTATTCCACAAACCCTCAAATAAATAGTCTCAAACTGATAGATCTAGTCAAGCTCTGGAAGGAAGTTTTAAGTGGATAAAGACCCTACTGTCCCCTTGTTTAATGACCTTCAGAAGAGAAGAAAATATTTGGGAATCTTTAAGAGATATTTGATGGTTATTTCCACTGTTTCTATTTGGGCTACTTTGCATTTTCTTTTGAGAGAAATCCACTAGAATTTGGCTCTTCAGTGCAGGTGGAGAAAGAAGAGGCAGAAGATCCACATGCAAAAAATGCAGTGATAGATACTCTTTATTCCTGGATTATTTTAATTTGTAAGTTTGCCCCAATGCTGCTTGTGCTGGTTTGTGGGGACTTTTCTATCCAAAATTCATCCTGACTGGAGTTTGTCTTAGCTACATGTACAGTAGTTGTGTTCTGCAGCAGGATTATGAAAGGATTTATGGGCACAGAAGAACTAGTTTGGGGTCCAGCTTGTTTCAGAGTTCACATGCTGAATAGAAGGACTGGTTTGCTCCTGAGCAAACACTTCCCTTTTCAAAGTGCTGTTTTTAGACTTGAAAGGAGCACTCCAGGCCTCCTGGGAATACAAACTACTGATTGCGTAAATCTGAAGGAGAAAAGAAACCCTAGAGTACTGGTCCCATGCCCTACTTCTTCTGGCCTGGTACCACTGAACTCCCAGATTCTTCTGTCCCATTGCTTACTGGCTTGCATCTCATAGTCCTTCCCTTCTCTTTTCCCTTTTTCCCTTTTCCCTTTTTTCCCTTTTCCCATCCTTTTCCCTTATTCCTTTCAATTCTCCTCCCCAGAAAAAAATTCTAACTTTTTTTTCTTTTTCTCTCTGGCAATGTCAAGAAGCATGATGTAGAACCTGTCATAGAGGATGGAATCAGTTTTGAAAGACACTCTAAAGCATCTTTCTATATTCCACCATGATATATAAGAGTTGTAAAAAAAGCTAGTAACTGTAGGGATTTTAGGCTAAATCCAGTCAATTTTATTCCTTGAAAATGTATCATTTTGCATAGTTGGGGCACATTGGAGGAATCACCATGTATTTTGGATGGATACAGCCTCAAAAGAATGTGTGTGGGACTGATCTCTTCGGTCTACTCACTCCTCCCCAAAAGTCTGACTTTAGTCACAGTGAATAAATCACTTTGGTATAGAAGCAATCTCCCCCCTGCTGTATCACGCTGCCACTGCTCTGAAACTGGGAGTCATTTAGCACCACAGTTTATCGAGAGGTAAAACATCTCATGAAGCCATTTTTACTTCCAGTATTTATATCACTAAATTGATTTTTTTCTTCCTTGATTTCCTTCCAAAAGCTAAGGGCTTTGCAATTTAAATGTTCAGCTTGCTTTCGTGATCTCATTACAGTTATTTATCTGCAAAACCAGTTTGTGGCATGGTTTAGGTTTATTTGTTTTAAAGGATTCACTGCTTGCAAAGTGTTCATCATGGGAAATTTTGCTTTCTTGAAGGACAGGTGAATATCAGATTTAGAGGTATGCTGACAAGCATTTGGGATTCACCTTCGAAATGCACTGTATCTTTGATCTTCCAGAGTAATCTGGTAATTTTCTGAAGACAGTCCTGATGTTCTTCCTTATAGTTAGCTACATCTAACTCTTGTGGCAGAAACTGAAGGCAGTAGTTGCTTAGGCAGTCTTGAACTGCAAATAAGGTCTAGTTCAAATTTTTATTAAGATTTTAGACTTTTCATCACTGTTCTCTTTTTGTTGGGATCATAGGAGGTGGTTAGCTTCAACAAGCCACCTCTTGAAGTAGAAAATTTAAACTGAGTGGAGATTAAGGTGTGATCTAAAATTTTAACAGGAAAATTGTGACTGCTAGTGTGTATGGTAGAAACACAGTTAGGGGTCCTCAAGTATCTGCCTCATTTGTTTATTTAGATATTAACTATAAATGCAAAAATTGAGTTGAATGTAGTATGTAGTTGAGAGCTGTGGAGAGTCTTGTGCTGTGGGACAGACAGAAAAATTGCTCACTTCCTGGGTAACCACGAGAACTGGAACATTAGAAATGGATGAGCCTGGAAAAGAGAAAGTGCAAGGTATTATTATACTTACAGGTGAATTGCAGGAACACTTGTTATACACTGAGGTAACTCAGTGACCAGCAGAGCAGTGATATCTGGGCATCTTTGATGCACATCTAGCAAAGTCTGCCTGATTAATTGTTTATATGGTGTCCGATGAAATATTCTCCTTAATTTAGGAAAAAATGGGAGAAAATGGGGTGTGCTGGAAACAGTTCTTGGCAGCAAGAGAGTATTTGTGAGAGAGTAATAATCTTAGGGATTTATTCAGGTTGATTTCAGAATTCCTTTATAAGATTCACCAAAGCTACATGCTGTTATATGGAAACATATATCCAGTGCTGCAGATCTCCTGGGAGTGAGACTCACCCCAGTGTTTATTTAGTCAAGGCTGTGCCTTTGGTACGGCCCAAAGCAAAAGTCAGTTAAGTGAGCTGTGTCAGACTTCCCAAATGTATTGCTTTTTTCTTGCTCTTGAGAGCCAAGTTGCAGCTTGGAGAGCAGCTAAATTAATGTATTTTAAATAAGTGTCTAATACAATTTGCTAGCTCTTCAGAAGTATATACTGTTCTGCATTTTATAAACCTCAGATTATGTCATTTTGCAATCATCCTATCTTGGGTTAGAAAATGTTCAGTGGTTCGGTATTGTCCCACTGTTTTGGGTCATAGGATGTAACTGGGAGCACGGTGGGTGTGTCTTTGCAGAAGTCAGTGAGAGAGGGAGAGACTGGTGCTCCCCAGAACCCTTCATTAATTACTGTTTTCATAAAGACAGTGAAGGTGTTTAGTCCCAAATCTTATTTGCTACTCTGATTTCATAGTGTTGGAGAGACCTGAGCACAACTTGGCCTGGGTCTTGTCTTAAACTTCTGCTTTTGTCATGCTTAACAATTGGCTCATCGCCTTTGGCCAAGAAGCCAATGTGTTCTCAAGTTTTAAATGTTTGCAATGATGTTTTTGTTGGCCCAAGGCATCTCTTACTGTTGTAAAGATTTCTGCAAGGCAAGCCCAGTCTCTGAAGGACTGTGCAGTGGTGCTAGTTTAGTATCTTTGGTAGAAGTTGCATGTGATGAAGCTGTGAAGCAAACACTCTGTGTACATGTTAGTGCTGGCAGGCAGCCACGCCAGCCGCTTAGCTCGCTTCCAGCCCTGAAGTTCATCACTGACGTGAGAGCACTTGCCTCCACTCACAACTCACTTAAAGTGGGAATATGAAACTGGATTGTTATGATGACCTTTATTGTAAACAATGTTCAGTCTTGGAATCCCATCCACAAGGAGAAGAAATGGACTAGGCTGCCACTGAGCATCAGAGGATCTCGCTCTTGTAAGATCAGATGCACAAAAATTTTGAGGAAACAGCAATTCAATGATGATTCTGTGTTTATTTGAGATATGTCTTCTGGAATTACTCTGGGGAGAAAAAAAAATTATGTTCTTGTTTCTGGGCATCTTCTCAGCTTCACTGCACCATGCATGCAACCCTGCATGTGGTGCTTCAGGGACATGGGACTGGTGACTCGGGCCTGCCTCTGCTCAAGGGTCTTCTGTTAAGTCTGAACTTTCCAATACACCCTCAGGATTATGGCTTCCTAGGCTTTTATTCCTGGAGATATTTCTGTGGGAACTTCAGATGCTTTTTCTGATAGAGTTGCTTCCTTCCAGGCTTCCCCACCTGCACACCTTCCTTGGGAAGGGGCTGCAGTCCGGCTCTCCCCAGGAACGCAGTGGTGGGACCTGGCTGGCAGATGCCCTGAACCCCAACACTGTTCCCTGCTCTGGACACGTGAGGAACAAAAGAAGTTGATAGAAAGTTTATATAGGTTCTGAAGCCAAGTTGTAGTTGAAAGTTTAGGTGAAGATGCTTTTTTTCCATGGGAAACTTTTCAAAAACGTTAAATACAAAACTAGACGTTTTACTTCTTGTTATCACTTTTCCACAGCCTTCAAGTTGCAAGCTGGCAAATTTTTTGTGCAAAATTAAATTTTATTTCTTTGATATTAAACTAAAAATATTTCACATTTTCCCCTGAGCCCTATGTTTTGGTTTGGGGTTTTTTTTCTGCTTTTGGTTCAAATGACTTTATTTGGAATTGGAGCTGTATTCTGTGCCACAGTTTGCAGCTATCTGTTGTAACAAAGCCTTGGCAGATAAGCTGTCTCCTAGCCTGGGTTTGCTCCTTGTTTCCTGCCTGTGCAGGCAACACTTACAGGGGCACTTGAACTGAGACTCACTGGTCCCTAAAAGATAATGGGGTTTTGCAAACAGTAGGCATTTATGTCTTGTAAGTGGCTTTCAGGTTTTAATCATTCACAGTGTGTGTTTTCAGGTCTTCACAAACAGTGATATTTTAGCTGCTTAGAAAAGAGCTCCAGCTAAGCCAGAGCCTCATGCAGTCCCTGGTCGCAGAACCTAGGTCATCTTCGGCAACTGATACTGTCATGACAGTCAAGTTGTGTGTTGGCAACTGAATGAGCAGATGTCCTTCAAATGTCAAGCCTAACAAACTAAACTATTGAAAACTTTTAACTTATTTTAATTTTGAGTTAAGCACTCTTTTCCAGGGTTGATTATCCATTTGCCTAGTCCGGTTTTGCTGGCACTGGACGCCAGTGAGTAAAACTGACCCGTCAGATTTTGGAATTCATTGTGGCTGAGCAGTGTATGAAGCATATGGCCAAACACAAATTGGATTTTAAGCATTTATTTATGTTTTAATGATCTGGGACGGTAGGGATTTTAAATGTTTGACGTTGATTGATCCTTTTAAATGAGATCAGCTTTATTTTGTAAGCGCTAATGCCTATTTAAAGCCAACTTACAGATGTATGAAAGATTCCTATAGATAAAACTACCATATATGTTTTGAACATTTTTGAAATCTAACCAGATTTTTGTTGTTTTTTTTTTCTTCTAGGGGACAGGACTGTCTGGATTAAGCATAAAAATACAGATCATATTCTTAAGACTCACAGAAGTTTTGATCAGCACTGGCACTTCGGTGATATGCTGTTGAGAAACAAGTGTGTTCTACTCAGGTAAGGTACCCCACTCTGGAAGTAACTGGCTTTAGGTGGGTCTGAGGGCTACATAATTCAGTTTAGAAAAATTACCACCACAAATTCAGTGGTATACAGATATCATGTCATAATTTCCTATATTGAAGATCATCAGCAAGGACTGAATGCTTTCCAGTTCTGTGTATAGACATTATCTAATGTGGTGGGTCCCCTACAAAATAAACAGAGAGGAAGCCAGTCAGATAACAGCTACACCAGCTGCCAGCTTTACAGCTGTACTCAGACAAGCATCTCAGTGTGTATTATAGTTCTTTATACTAAATCATATCCTTGAGCTTCTAAAGGTATTTTCTACTTAGAAAATTGGCATCAGGAGAAAAACGGGGTTGCTTTATTTTTTCTCCTCCCTCTCAAGAATTGAGAGCCAGCCTATTTAACATTTCCAGCCTACTGGGTAACTACTGTTCATGTGGCTAAACCACGGGGAGCTGGTGATGCCCACTTCTGTCTGTCTGGCAGGTCATTGATCTGCCCTGCTGTCTTACTGATCCATTGCTTCTTTATGTAGCGACAAGAAGTCAAACGTCATCCAGACTTTGAAAGTAATCTCTGCTTTGCTCAAGTCTTAGCTTTTCACTGTGACACACCTTGGGCAGGGCCTTGATGCACTTGTGCTCTGAGCTCTCAAAGAACTTTGCAAATATCATACCAGATACATGGGACAAAGTTGGCTCATCACCAGTTGTTGAGAAGTAAGGCAGCCCTCAGAGAGTAGATTGTCATGAATTAGGACGCCTGTCAGCCTTGTTCCACGTAGTATTTAATCAGTTCTAGACTCTACTTTCAGGAAGACATATTTCCAAGATGTTTTCAGTCTGGATTCATGCTTTTAATCTCTGATTCACTAGTTAAAAGCAAAGAAACAAGTCGCTGCTTATTGTAGTAATCCTGAATCTGTTACGCACTACTGAGTAAAAAGGTTTGGTTCTGGGTTTTGTGCAAATTGTTAAAAAAAAAGCAAGCCAGTTTACACTATCTACAGCCTGGTTATAGGCTTGCAGAACATAGTCTGGGCTCTGCTTGGAAACTTTGTTGGAAACTTTTCTTTAGAGCTCGTGTTTGCCTAACATTAGACAAGTTACACTGGATATCCTGTACGTGTTTGCCAGATGAACTGTTTCTAGGCCGGGTGTAACCCTCCCCGTTTATGAATGGTGCTGATGGGAAGTGACAGCTTGGTTTGAAGTGCCATCTAGTGGCAAGTAGGGCTTTGGCTGGGACATGGAAATAAAACTGCTGGGAAGGCAAGCAGCAGAGCTGGGTCACCCTCTGAGAATGACCAAGATCATTATTGCCATGGAATATTAATCACTGTCTGGCAGCAAAGAGAGCAGAAATGAGGTTTGCGTATCAGGATGGGCTAATACTTTCCAGATGTTCTGGTCAGGTTTATGGAAATAAGGAAATAACCTGGAAAGAGGCATATAAAGACATTTTTGCAACTAGATCCCATTGGGAGGGAAACTAAGCAGCTAGAGGTGCAAAGTCCTCCCACAGCTGTGTCCTGACTGTTCCTAAAGAAGGTGTTTCCAAGTAAAAGCTATTGCTGCCAACTTCCTCAGCTGCTGTAGTGCAAAAAGATCCTGCTTTGATTTGCATACAGAATTTGCTGTCAGACTGGGGAAGGTGATATGGCATTACACTTCCCAGGGACTGGCTCCCACATTCCTGCAAAGCTGCACGGTGCTGCTCGTAAGCCTGATGTCAGAGCATCATTTCCTGGGTGCTACTGTTGGAAAGCCAGCACTGAGGTGTCACAGAGCAGACTTCACTACCTGTGTAGACTGAAGAGAACTAGGATTTCAGAACTGTTTAATGAGCATGCTTTGCTTGAGAAATGGTACCAGTGAATTGAATGGACTGGAGGGGGGAGAGACGTCTGGTGCTCACTGTGGAGGATGGTACCTGAACTGAGCTCCAGGCTTATCACTGACTTCTTCTGCCTTTCAAATAACCTGTTCTCAGGGGTGTGGCTTTAAGGTGGTTGTGTGTTTGAGTTCTGTGCTTCCAGCTGATGCACATATACATAGGGAAAGCATATTGAGCAGTTATCAGAGAACAGTTAAATAAAACACATTCTCACCTTTCCTTAAAGGGATGCCACAGGGCCTATTTCCCTCCTGTAATAGCTGTCAGTACAATAAAATGCATACTGGGATTCTTTACAAAGCAAATATGCGTCCACACAGGTTATTGCGGGTGGTGGGTGCTTTCTAATTTGCCTGTGCCGAAGGAGGCAGATGCAGAAGCTCTCACTGACCCGTGTGAACCCCGTCCATTAACAGGATGGGGTGTCTGACAAGCGAGTCACGCTCCTTAGGGGTGAGCCCCCTCACACGTATGAGGCCGCACGACTTGCCGGGCTCCGGCAAGGGGCAGGGGAAGCCCTTGTGGGTGTGCTGCTGCTCCTGGTGATGCTGTGCCTACTTCAAGAACTGCCTGTGTATTTTCTGTTGGGAGATCTGCTTTTTAATACTGAAAGCTTAGGCCTGAAGTATTAACAATGTGGGTTCCTTGGAAGAAGCTTTTGTAATGCTCACATGGAAGGAATATTAGAATTTAATTTATTTTAATGACAGAACTTTCAAAATAGCTCAGTAATAAGAGTAATGGATGATGATCACACAGTATTTATCGCGTTTATCAGCCGACGTGAGAACTGAGAACACTTGAACAGACTTTTCCAGGACACCCGGCGTCAGCAGTGGCGTCTCAAGCTTTACTTTTACTTCATCGCCCCATCTAGCGGCCATGTGCACCGAGCCCTCGCCTTGGGTGCCAAGAGCTGTGGCACCCAGCCGCCTCCCTCTCTGCCCAGCAGACGTGCCCAGCACCGCTACCCTTGTCTGCCACTACCTGGGCAAAGTCAGATGGACAAGTAGAAATTCGTGTTGTGTTTTCCATAAAATACTGAAGGTGGGAAGGATGCGCTGAGGCACCAAGCGGCACCATCCTGCAGCGTGCGCAGTCTCCCTTTGAATGGGATTCTGCGTGAGATGTAGCGGTACAAAACCGTTTTAATTACACCTGCCTATCAGTGGTGATACCGGGAGTCCTGATGTGATGTGATAAATCACAGACATCTGAATTGTTGTGGAAGTGTAGACAGGCAAGAATGAAGTTACTCACCAGTGGTTTTGTAGGAAAAAGGTGTTACTTGTGTAAGTCACCTTCTGGAACACAGGGAGTGAAATCCTAGAGAACAGGGTAGTTAATAACTTTCCCATAAGTTAGCTGTGAAAATGGAGCTTATGGGGGAACAACAGTCCAGGAAAACTGGTTTTTTTTTAATAGAGGTTAGCGTTGTGTATGTTTAATGAGGGTCTGGGACCATTGTTTCCTGCTATGACTTGTTATAAAATAGTAAGTGCTTTTCATCTAGGGATCTTCAAATGCTTAAAAATGCTTAAAAAGAAGCAGTTACTTCTGTAATTCTATGATTCTACTATAATTTTATAATTCACCTGCATTCTCTTATTTGTAACAACTGTATCTTTTTCTTTTCTGGAAAAGGTAGCGCTGAAAATTCAATTTACTTTTTTGTTAAAAATTAACCAGTGGAAGTCATGTGCATGTTACAATGATAACAATACTTTGCATTACTTGCTGTTACCCCAGTGTAGAGTATCTTGGGGCTAGTCAGGGTAGCAATTCTGTGGTTCTGGTGGAAACTGTATCATATGAAATTATTTATTCCCTTTCTTCGAGAAAACCAGAGGCCAAATTTAAGTCAGTGTGCTAATTCTTCTGCCCTTTCACACATTCTGCACTGTTCTTTCCAGCACTTTCATTTGAAAGATGAGTTTTAAGGGAATGTATGTATTTCAAGGGTTTCTTCAGATGATAGACCACTTCCTCAAGCTAACTTTATTTTCATCTTTGTCAGAGCCACAGACTAGGGATTCTACTGCCCAGGAAAGTGGGATCAGAAAAAAACCACTTTTAATCAGAAATGGTTAATGTAGCATACCTGTTTTCTTGTGGAAAGAGTGAAAATTGCTGCTAAGGCGATGGTGTTTATCTTGAGAACACTTGTTTTTCTAGAAAAAGAAATGGAAATTCTCTTTATCATCTGTCCTTTCCCAAGTAACAGCAGGTTTCTAGGACTTATAAGGGGAGAGTGTTTGTGAAGAAAAGTGCAAATTGGTGTTGGCTGGAAATATTTTCATGGAATATTTTTTTCCTAAAAACGTAATTATGATAATAGAAGTCTTTAGAGCATTGCTTAATGAATGTCCTACTTTAAGAGGAGGTATAATAAACTTTTGCGTGAGTTTAACTTTGCTTCAAAATAGCTGATGTCAGAAAACTCTCATCAGGGTTTGCAATAACTTTTGGGTCAGAAATTCAAATTAATGATAAAGTATCAAAATAAAACATTTCAAGAAACAATGCTCAGTTCCTCTGACCTACATCTTCTTGTTCACATTTTATTTGATGAAGACCTGCCTTGATAACAGTGGCTTTTGTGTCAGATTCATAGAGGGCAGGTAACCGTTTCCAATGACATGATGTCCCTCAATGGCCACGTCATGTTTTCAGCTTCATTAGGATGGTTGAGCAGTTCAGTGGTAATATTGGTAAGGGTGTTTGGTTGAAGAGGGGTGTTTGGCTCTCATTTTTCCTGTGGTTTCAAGTCTCTGGAGGTTGCCACATGATTTTCAAAGTTGTCTGAGCACCATGTACTGAGCACTGGCCGGTGAGCAATGAAGCCATGATACCTGTTGTACATACTCTGCTGTGTAACAGAAACCATCACATTTCACATCTGTGAGTTACATGACTGTGCCAGCTTCACATGACTCTGGGCTGAGCTCTTCTCTCAAAGGCTCCACTCTGGATGTCTCAATTCATTTTGGCATGAAATGTTGGGATATCAAGCCCATATTGAATGCATTGGAACCAAAGAAAAATGTTTCTGTGAACCCCTGTTATGTGTGAGCAGAGTTTCACACACGGTTCTACTCCAGACTTGAACAGCTTCACATGTGGTGCCCCACCAGCAAATCCTGGTGTGTGGGTGGATGCAGCTCTGCTGGGGATGGGGCCAGGAGCCACAGAGCTTGTGGCCCTGCACCCTGTGATGGGAAGCTCATAGTGCTGTATCAGGTCGTGTTGGTGGGATACAATACTTCTTTTATCTTCTGCCTTGGGACAACCAGGTCTCTGGATAAAAAGCTCCCCTTGCTTTTTATGTCATGTCTGAAATCAGCTGAAATAATTGAATTATCTGTATCAGAGCAGACTATGAGGAATTCTGGTCAGGTTATGTAGTTCTTCGGTCTAACCCCCTACACTGCAGCAGTGGAGAACCAATCTGAGTAGCCTGTGACTGCCCTGTCGACTTACCTCTTGTGTGGGGCGTTGATCCCAGTAAGATGCTGATGCTCTGCTATTGTACTGGGGAGGGTGTTTGTCACTGGGTTTCTGTGGGGTCTACTGGTATGGATGTCCTCTTGTGCTAAGACCTTTGTAGTGTGTTTAAAATCTCCTTGCTCAGCAAATATTCAGAGGCAAGAAAGCTGCAAGCACACCACTGAAATTAGTGATACAAAACCACAACAGGAGTAAGGTTTGCCAGACCTGCTTGATGGTTTTTAAAAAAAAAAAAAATTAAATCTCCTCCACTATTTTGAAGTGTGTGTCAGACATCCACTTTTATTTCTGCTCAATTTTGCCCCACCATTTTCTAAATAACACTTTTTCCTTATTTTTGGGTAAATTTAACCACAGACCCTCCCCAGGGCTTTCTTTCCTTGGAACCATGACATTAATCATGCTTCTGTCTAATACTGCCCTGTGGGGCTCTGGCTTAGGTTTTGCCTACACCCCTGTGAGCAACAAGAAGCGTTAAGTTTTGCCCTTGCCCAGGCATGTGCATGGCAAGCAGCCTATCTGGAAGACATGAAAGGAGATTAGCTCAAGCAAGTGGGTCTTACTTGGAAGAAAGCACTGGAAGTTCAGCTGAAGATGGGGAATGAGATGTATGTGTGCCACCTTGAGACGATATTAGTTGCTGTTTTAGCATTAGACCATATGTATATACACAGAGAGATATGTTACATAAATAAATAATTAAATTACTCAGGCATTTTTTGGCATGTAGGAGCCATGACAGCCTGCCTGCTGAAAGTAAATCTACAAGAGGAAGTAGCTGTGAGAATGGAAAATGGCTGGCTGTAGCAGATAAGTAGTGGCTGGAGAAGTCTTATCAGAAATCCTCTAGGAAAAGCAGCCAAACACCCATAGGGCTGGGAGAAGTCTGCTCTAGCCATCAAACTAACCCAAGAAAATTGTGCAGTGAAGCCAATGTTCAGTTTTGCCAGATTTCAGCATCCTTCCTGGCTGTGTATTGTATAGAAATGCAACTGCATACAACAGTCTGAGCAAAGCGATTTGCGCCGGGAAGGGAGGGAGAGAAGATGGGTTATTTAAAGAGCTGCTCATCCACAAAAAGCCTCCAGGCCCTTATAAATCTGCCTGGCTCCATATGCAGACTTATGCCCAGCTGGTATTTGTCTCAGCTGCAGCTAGAAGCCTAGAAGCTAGAAACTACTGGAAAGTTAGTTCTGAAATGGTAAAGTTAACTAACAGAAAGAGGAGAGACCCAGCTAGCCTCTGCACTCCCATGAATTTGAGTCTAGTGACAGTTGTCAGCAGAGCTGTGGCGATCTTGAGGTCCCTTCCAACCCCTACAATTCTGTGAATCTGCAAAGCTCCAGATGAGGGTAGTTTTGAGTCTGTCTTAAACTGGGAGGGTTGGGTTGGTTTGCTGAGATTTGTAGTGGTCAAGTTGAACACTGGGATTAAAATATTTTGAAGATACTTTGGGTGGGAAGTAGGGAAATTACATTGTAATGTATTTTAGTTGTGATGCTCTTGGTTTTGCCTATCCAGTTTGTTTGACAAAGCTTCATTGCTGGAAATCAGAGCTGAGAGTTGTCATCATCATGGTGACTTGATTCGCTTTGACTTTTCCATTATATTAGTAACGAGAGTCTTGCAGAATGCTTGTTTGGGCGCCACTGTGATCTTACAGGCCCCTTGTCAGTGCTAGATAAATAACAAATAAACATCTAGGAATCATCTAGGAATGGTATCTTCATTTGAAGCTCAGCCTGAATCTACTAAAGGTGTTTTATTTTGCTTTTTAAAGATTGAATCTATTTTAAGAATGTATGTGCCTTATAAACTTTTAAAATCTTTCTGCATGGGGAGACCACCAATGGAAGCACTGCCTTTTTCACTATTTCTGTTATAGTTACATAGAAATGTTGAGGGATCAGGACAGCCACCAGCCATCTTCTTCTGAATTACCACATCTGGAAAAAACATTCATGTGCTGTTGTAAAATGGAGTTTGAGGGACCTCTGTCCAGTGCCTTCTGCACCCTTAGACTTTATTCTTTGCTGGGAATTTTTTAAAAGTAGAGTGGTTGAGCTTATTGCTGCCTCTTGTTATACAGCTTAGATTCTTCCTCTCACATCACCACTAGACCATTCTAGATGAATATCTGGGCCCTCAAATGCATGGCCTTCACAATTAACAGCCCCAGAAAGAGTGTCTATTGACTGATGCAGCAATCATCGAGTTCTGCTCTGTATTTTAAACTGCACTTGAATAATCTTGCAGCTTTTTGACATCAACTAAGAATCCTGTTTCTACTGATAAATATATCCAACAGGCAAAGAGACTGACAGAACGTGAGGGAGCTTAATGCAGAACATACTGCAGCTCTTTGTTGACTCTGCTCCGTTATTCCTCACTCATTTGTTTTCTTGATAGGAGACACCGAATTATCACTCCAGACAAACACTTGCAGATGTTACTGAATCGAAATTGGAAGCCAAATCTTTCTGGTTTGTATTTAGTGGGAATTCTCTCCTGCAGTCAAAAGCACTGAATGTTTTGAGCCCTCCAAACAAAGCCTGGAAAACTGTGTGACCTGTACTAATCTGTTTCCTTTGCCTCAGTATTCTTGTCCATTGCTCTTACTTTTGAGGTGTATCTGCCACTGCAGCACTCCATGCTTCTGCTCAGAGGAACACTCTTAAAATCATCAGTGGTACAAACTACAGTGTACTGGCCAAGTGAGAGCACAGAAACATTCCTACCAAACAAAATTGCTCTTAGGACACCAGACATATAATCGGTGTAAGAAGCCCCAATTGGCTTTGGTAAAGCTATTTTTGAGAAAATAAACTGGTTTAATAGACAGCAAGTGTCTCTCTTCATTTCTACTGTCGCTGCACCTTTTTAAATGTAAAATGTGGCTTCACTGTAGAAACCCATTAAAGAGAGATAATATTTCATTCAGGTAAGTATTGCCTTTCTGCTTAAAGGGAAAACACCATTGTGAGCTTAGTAAAGAATTTAATTTGATGTATATCTGCAGGAAGTAAGCCTTACATCAAAAAGTAAGTACCAGCAGCTGGGTTCAATATGGGATTTGACACTGTTTTCTATAAGCTCTTTACCAAATGTGTGCAGTTTCTGAAATAGCCACATGCCCACCTTATTATGATCCTTTCCTGGAAAGAGAAATACCTTTAATCTTAAATATGACATTCACATGCTTATTTTTTAAAGAATTGATTTAATATGAAGGATTTTATTTCCTGTTTTTTATTAAGATCCAGGTTCCTTGTCAAAGTACTGCCGTAAGTAACAAGCTATTGCACATCCTGTTCTTCATTAAAACAGGCAGGATATCAAAGTAAAACACATAAGAAACATAAATGTAGAGGAATTTTAGGATTGAACTGTAATCTATACCATGCAAGTGACTTAATAAGGATCTCGAATGATAAAGGAATTCAAGTCTGGGCAACATAACCAGAGCAACTTTTTTCCACCCCCAAACATATGATCTAAACTACTTTTTTTTCCAGTACTATTAAAAACATCATGTTCTTGAATTAATATTTGTGTTAATTTATAAAGAAGCTTGGAAGAGATACACAATCATTAATTCCTGCTAGTGCTGTTCTCCCCTTACACTCAGGGTGAGAGTCTTTTCCAGTCACCGTAGATGAATACAAATCTTTTCATAAATACCTCATTGCTTTATAGAATTTGTGTTGGCTACTCTAATATAATTTATGGTTATTTTCAGCAAATGTTTTGTTTGTTCAATTTTCTGTTGTGGATTTCCATGTGAAACAAACTTGAGTTGTCCAGGAATTGATATACACTTATGTAGTTAGGACAGGCAATAATACACAAATGCAATTTTATTTGACCAGTTGTGCCTAATTGCTAAACTCCTGGTGAATATGGTTATGGTGGATGTGAAACATGAAATACCCTCAGGGAAACAGAGAATGTGGGTATGTCTGCAGATAAGGATACGTTAAGTTTAATCCAGACATCGTGGCTAACCATGACTAATGTAGAATAGCAGAACAGGCTTCCATGTAAACCAGTGACCAGAGCATCTCTCCAGCAGCTCTGGTGGGCTTGAATTTGGCATTTGGACTACCTTGTCACTAATGTTGTTAGTTATTTTGGCTGGCTAAAGCTGGCCTGAACATAACTAGTGGAGTTGCATGTTTATCTGGAAGTGTGACACAGAATACAAGGGAAACAGAATTTTTCTGTGTCTCTATTCTTTGCTCTTCATTTCTGTATAGCTTAACAACAGGATCAAGGTTCATTTCCACAAATTGAATAGTGAAAATACACAGGCATAAGCTAAAGTGGTGTTGGATTGGTGTTATGCTGTTATTCTTGGAAAATATGGCACGGGGGCGGGGGGGCAGGGAATTCTTGAATCAAACAGGAGTAAGCAAACCTTTTGGATCTACAAATCTAGAAAAGATAGAGAATTTCATTCTGTGATTCGCACAGGAGACTGCACTCTAACATGTACCTGGAGTTCAGTGCTGCTTGTACATCACCATTGCATCTGAGGCAGCTGGCACAAAACGAAGGCAATTACTGCTTGAAGTGTTTTCTGTGCAAAAAAAAACTGCACAGAAAGTAACAGACAGGAAGGACAGACCAGAGAAGAGCTAAATATACAAGTGGGCAGGTCCTAATTCTATTCTGTAGTGCATAAAATGAGCCACCACCCCTCTCTATTGAGATGGGTGTGAGCACTTGCACTGGAAATGTGCATAAAGCATGCACGTAAAGCCAACACTCCCTGGGAGACACAGGCTAGCAAGGACTTAATCCTCTCTAATCCCTGATTGAAAAATTACACAGATACCACAAACTTTGAAGAAAGAATATATTAAAAG
>VXBZ01006766.1:370659-408023 GCA_013399135.1 Heliornis fulica
GGGGGGGGGGAAGGAAATAAATCCCACGCTTGAAAATCTACAGGGTCAGTGGGATGTCTTCAGCAAATGTTTCCAGCAACACCTAAGTCTGGGTTTTGGGTTTTTTTTTTAATTTCTAAGAGCTGTGCCTCCCAAAATGCAGAGAAATGACCCTGAAGTG
This sequence comes from Heliornis fulica, assembly GCA_013399135.1. Lineage (NCBI taxonomy): Eukaryota > Metazoa > Chordata > Aves > Gruiformes > Heliornithidae > Heliornis > Heliornis fulica. The sequence continues at coordinate 370,820 of VXBZ01006766.1, forward strand.
TGGGATAACACAACCTCTTGAGCAAAACCACTGTTGCGGCTTTTTCCCCTCTGTTTTAGGAGGGGATGTCTTTGCAGCTTGCAAGCCTAGGGCGAGCTGCATTTCAATCAGTGGGGATTTGAAAGTGAGGCGAGCTGGGGGGAGGGAAGGCTGCGGGTGTGGGAGCAGTGGGTAACAATAGGAGCCCCCTCCATCCCGAAGGCGAAGGGGCTAGCCCCCAGGTCTGGCTTGGTTGAGGGGACAGGCTGTGATGGGTGAGGTGTGTCACGTACTGGGGGGATTGCAGCAGGGCAGGATGGAGGGGCAGGGCCAGACCTGTTTGTGTGTCACCAGTCTCACAATTGTAAATGCAGTTTGCTGCTTTGCTGTGCCTTGGCAACAGGAGATGACAAGTGGGAATGCCAAGAGACTGCTGCCTTCTCAGGCTGCAACGGCGCCTCGTCTTCATTCTCTACGCGCAGGTGGAATGTAAATGAAGGGAAGGAGGGCAAAGCATGGCTGTTCATAAGGTGGGGCAGAGCAGCAAGGTGCTACATGCTGGACACTCCTTCAGTTCAGGGGTCCTGTGAGTGTTCAGGCTTTAGCATAAAGCATTTTTTCAAGACTGGCCTGGGCTCTGCCACAGGGAATGTCATGAGTGGCCTCCAGCCTCTGGCTCCGCTTTGACTGCTTCCTTCCTGTGGATCTTTGTATGCAGTGGAAATTTGCAAATAGGAGAGGCAGTAAAGGAGAAAGTTGTCTTTGTTCACTGTCCTAATCATCTGATACAGATCAAAAGTTATATTGCTGTCCATAGGAAGGGCTTCTTATCTGCAGATGCAATTGGCTTTTGATGAGAGGATGGTTGGGATATTAACTGAGCTGAAAAATGGAGCACAGCTCCCCTGTACAGGTCAAATACAAATCCTACCCTTGGATATATGCATGTCTTTCCTGTCATGAGGACTAGGGAATATGTGTGTTAAAAGTAGAATGAGCAGATGCCAAGGGAAACATCAACTGTTGGGTCTCTCTTTTATGGATATTGAACTATTTCTTCAAAAAGTGCTAAATACAGCCCTGAGAAAATAGAGTTCTGATCTATTTCTACTATCCACATGGGAAAATAAACAAAACACCTTTGAATTGTTTTTCTTAGATAATTTTGCCCATCTGCAGTTTTTTACACACTAATAACATTGTACAGCTTTCATACAGCCCTAAAATAGGTCAGAGTTTGCAACCAGAAGATGCTCACCAGTGTTCTGCTTACAGTCTTGTAGCAGCAAATGTAGACAATGTATAAAAAAGTGGCACGTGTAAATTTGCCATCTCATTGCTTTTGCTGCTCTGGTTCTATTGTCAGTAATAATACCACAGCAAGGATGGCTGGAGGGAAGCCAGACATTTATTTGGTCTTTAGGCTTTGATAGTATGTTGGCAGCTGTGTGATCTTTGTTAAATTCAAAAATGCAAAGTGTAGCTTGTTTGTAAGAATCAGATGAGACTGTTGAGACAGATGCTTTTTTGGAGCAATACCCGGCGAGCTGTGACACACATGTAAATGGGGCTGTTCGACCACTTGCCATGTATATTGAGATTTGCCTGGTCTCTGGAGCTATTTAATTAAGTTGGGATTCAGTGTTACACAAATGAAACATTGTGAGTTTGGACAATGGAAATGTGCCTTTCCACATGCCTGCTAGCTGGGAAGCTTCTCTTCTGGAGGCAGAGCTCACACTAGATAAACATCGCTCCTAACCGGGACTCTCATAATGGTAATCCTCTAAGAGAACATGGGGATAGATTGTTTTCCAACTAAGTTAGCTCTCTGCGTGTTTTATGTGCTGTGTCCTTAATTAGTCTCTTGCTGGCAAGTCTGGGGTTGGTATCAGCAATAGTTCATAATAACTCTGTAAAACAGCAGTGAAGATGCTGCTCCTTTCCTCTTTCAGTTTCTATTGTAGCTGGACTAAGCGGGAATTTTTGTAAACGTGAACATACCGCAGCTGAACAGTACGAGAGTGACTAATACCTCTACTTACGTGGCTGAGGATGTGGTTGCTTTTGCCATCAACAACAGGGCTGAAAGGCATTTTTAAAATGTTGTCTTCAAGGTTTGGGTTTTTTAATGATGCAGAAAAAGGGTGTGGGAATGAGTTAAATTACTGAGGGCAGGAGTGTGGGTGTCCTGGTCCTGTTCCCGTTTGAAACCCATTTGAAATCTATTCTTTTCCAGAGCTGCTGCTGATGGGGAGGGTGAAGGGGAGGAATAGGCTTTCAGTTACCCACATCTTGCAGCAGACCAACCAATGTCAAACAGCTCCTGCTGCAGCCAGACTTTCAGTAGAGTTAGAATTGTTCTCTTCAACTTAGAGTTAGAATTGTTCTCTTCAACTTTCTTTCTACTGAAGTGCAAAGAGAAGCCTATATACACTATAGTATATACACTATACCTGAGTGTATGTACTCCTCTGTTACATGTCTGCAGGCAGCTGGGTATGCCAACAGCTAGAATCACCGAGTCAAGCAGATACAGAAATCAGACTCTCATGCAACTGCTGAGCATTTTGTTCCTTGTTCTTAGTCTATATATTTAATTTTATTGCTGCAGTCATTTGGGGGATTGAAGTCAAGCTGAAAGATGATTAATTGTACTGATAGTTGCTTACTGTGGCCAGAGTGCAACATGGAAGAGAGTTCAAGTGCAACCAGCTGCATCAACTGCATGAACTAAGGAAAAGTCTGTGGAACAAATGAAGCTCCACAAACAAGATTAAGTCTACCAATCACAGCCAGAATGCTGGATAGTAAGAGAACCAGAATACTTTTGAAATGAGAACAACCAAGATAAAGCAAAAAGAAGGAACTTAGCCAGGAAACCACTTATCTTTTGGGTCTTGTTTAGTCCCCATGAGACTCCCAGAGCCACATTTCCTTCTTTGAAATAGTGAAGTGGCCAGAGCCTCTATCTTGCACAGCTTCAAGGTCAACTATAAAAAGCTTCAGGTTGCTGAACTCAGCAGCTATTTTTGTTATTGAGGTTGGTCTCTACATGCCAACATGTTCAAGCAGAAATGTAACTTGCCCAGGAAATTAGTGTGCACACAAATACAGGATTATAATTACAGCTACAGAATGCTGCTCACTGGAGAATTGAGCTTGGATGGGAAGGCTAGTCCTTTTCTTTGCCCATTTTATTTGGAAAGAAAAGCAACAATGGAAGCTGCCAATATTTTGATGTCAGCATCCTTTGTTTTTTCTGGCTATCTGAGACCTCTTTGATCCTTGTGCTGCCAGAAATGTTTGCTCTGGCCATGCTCCTCCTTTCTAGCAGATCAAGTATTTTGCCACAGGTTCTGAGAGTCAAGGTCTCCAGTTTGATGAGCTTTAGAGTGTACATCTCTTAGGCACCTGTTTCTGTCCATACCTCTTTGTGTTCTCTTAAAACCATAAACTGATTTGTAAACCTTAGCAATAGGTGGCACAGATAGAACCCAAACTCGGATTCTCTACTCTTGCTCAATGATGAGCCTCTGTTCGGTGCTGCAAGTGCTGCTGGATGTGTAGTATTAGTTAAATTCCATAACGAGGTACGTTGACACAGAGTAGATCTCTTCAGATAGCAGGTTACAGAGCTGAAATATGTAATTCATGGAACTGTCCTGCTGTCATCTTTGGGACTTGTTGGATGAATGCGAATAAGACCCCAGCTACAAATAACTCTGATCAGTTATTAAGTTGCATCAAAGCAAAAGCAAACCTGTGTTTTGTTTTGTATTGTATTTGTGTGATTTGTGCATCTCCTGAGTCTTACAATAACTTTCAAGCTGGGACAGAATGAAAAACTTCCTGCAAAGCAGAGGGCCCATATTGGTTAGTCTAGTTATTCTTGGTACTAGGAAGCTCCATCTATAATCTTCTAGGAGACAAATCATATTTTATATTATACAAGAAGAATATATTAATTTTTCATATTTGTCTAATTTTTCTTGTCTGACCATCTGTATATATAAAGTATTAGTGAGATTAATCTTGTGATAGTTGGAATCCAGTTGGATGTTTTTAGTTGAAACACATATAAATAACTGAACTAGTATCACACCATAATCCAAAGCACTGATTTACATTATAGCCATATATCAGAACCTTTTTTTCTTTTATCAAAGATGTTTTATAACATTTAATGATTACAGTGGTGTAGGTGGTAGGATGAAATTGCACATTGTGCTAAGGGTACTGCTGATGTAGGAAATTGCTTTTTGTATCCACAGATCAGAATGCTAAATCATTTAAGAATTGGTGCATATCCAAAATGCATCTGTTGACCCAGATTCTGTCCTCTGATAACAAGACTTAAAGTGATTGTTTTTCCGAGAACCCAATAGATTTTATTTACATTAGTGGAAGTGCCAATAAGTGCTTGTTGTGGGATTTGTAGGACACTGTTTTTCTTAAAGAATGTGTTCATGAAACTTGCCTTTGTGTTATCTCCACTTAGCTTTTTGATTCAGGGAAATACTACACCAAGAATTTAATAACAATATGAGCATTTGAGCAGAGATAAAAGGGGAACAAAATATAAAACCACGTTACAGGCAATCATCCACAATAATGGAATGTTTCCTGGGCAGCAAGTGTTGTAAAGACCATGAACTGGATGCACATAATACCAACTTTTTCAGAAATAAAAGATAATTTGTACTTGTGTGGGAAATGAAATGGGGGAGAAGACCTTGAGCCTATACTATCAAACCTTATGGTGTGCATTTTATTCCATGTGACAGCATTTCCAAGGATGGGGTTCCACCTACATTCTTTATTTTCCCCTAAGTCAAGAGTTTCTTCTGGTGATCCCTCTGTTTGCTCCTTCAGCGAGTGAGCACATGTTCTTGGAGAGTGTGTCCTGGCGTGAAGTATCTATACTGTGACCTGGAAAGAGTGAGCTGGCACTCAGTCATAGTTCCTTCCCATATGGAGACACATTTCTGCCTCCTTGTTCTTTGTAGAAAAGTGTAAGCTCTGTATAATGAGGATACCAGATGTTTGCCTTTAGACAGAATTTGCATTATCATGGCTTCCAAGCTGCCAAGAAGGTCTGGACTCCAGCAGTGGGTTATTTCCTGACTGAGAGAGAACAGAGTACTCGTGCATGGGATAGTTTATCCTGGTCTGTATGTATTCACAATAATCTACACTTCTGTAGATATAAAATACTCCAGAGCAAAGCAAGTAGAGGTTACAACTCTCATAGCTGAAGAAAACACATGTGCTTCAGTCTCCAGCTGCTTAGTTTCTCATTGTAAAGTACACCAGGCACTGAGATTCAGATAAACTGCTCCAAGAACTAGGTCAAAGTAGTATTTATAGGCAAACCTGCAACATGGACCTGAGAGGAAGGAAGTAGGAATTGCATCGTTTCCTTGTTCCACTTCTGGGAGAATGGGGGTGATCTGTGCGACCAGAGAACTTGAGCAGACAGTGTTGCTCTTGGAGTGACCTTATGCTCCCCAGTCAGCTCTGTCTGACCCCTCTGACTTGCTGCAGGTGCTTATCCACCAAGGGCTCTCCTGAGCAGTTGCATTTTCCACAGGGAGGTGTAGAAGAGAACTGCTGAAGAAATCAGGACTCTGATGTGTGCATAATGTGCATATGCTTATATCTGATATATATATATCTCAATATAACTTTTCATATATGTGATCACCCTTCCTGTTTCCACTTACAGCATACCTTCATCTGTAGATAGCATTATTTTTTTGATAACTTCTTTATTTGTCATGGTTATTTTCTGGGTTCTGTTTGCTTTGTGCAGTTGAAACAATGAAAATTTATGGCATGTTTGTTATGTTATTCAACAAATGTGACTTCTTCAATGACCTGAAACACTCCTGTTTTTCAGATTAGTTTTTTCTGAGAGGCTTTTGGTCCCAATGTTCTGCTAATGCAACTAATATGGCTTCTGAACTGGTGCTGGCTTGGGTCCAGTCCAACTCAGAGCACAGGCAGAGCTGGCTGGCAGCTGTCAGTACCCATCTGTGAAGGCATAACCAATAACATGCATTGTATTTATAAAGACCCCTTGCTAGCAAATGCATTCAGCCTTCCGAAACAATAGTTCTTCCAACTAATTAAAAGCAACATTACCCCAACAATATTACATACTCAAGAAGTAAAACCATAAAACAATCAGCAAACACAGCAGTATTCATTTATAAGTGTATCTGCTGGAGCAGAGGGTAGAAAATTATTTCAGTTTTGGGCTGGAGAATATGTTACACTCCTGGGATCACCACCCAAAAGCTGGGACTGGTTGCTGATCCTGGCACAGTGGTAGAGCTGTGAAGCAGCAGGTGGCAGATAAGTGAAAAATCCCATCTGTCTGGAACTGGGGAGGTGGGACTGGGAGCTTTAGACTCCAGCAGGTTCATTAGAGAATCCATTTAATAGCCAGCAATTACAAGAACATAAATCCTGGTGAATCTGACCGCCATGACTCAAGGCTGTGCTCTAGCTTGTCTCAGAGTCCTTTGTAACTTAGAGGTGATGTGGGGGGATGAGCACTAACAATGGAGACAGAAGATGCAGCTGCTGAGAGCTGAAGTCAAGTGGCTGTAATGCCAGTGGGCAGCTCTAGCTGATCTGCAGGCCAACAGGAGAGAATGGGCATTTCTCACTGACTTCTCTTACCAAGGAAGAATTAAAAATGTTTTTCCTTGTCACAAGATGATCTGTGAGAAGCTGAAAACTATTTCCATGCCTTGTTCATCATGGCAACTTGTTTGGAGAGGGCATGATCTATACCAAGAACTAAAAATGTATTCCTGCTGTCCAAAGGGGTCTACTTGGATTGATCTGATCTCAAGGAGTGAGTCACCTTGTCAGAATGATCTCAGCCCAATAATATTCCTGTCTCAGAGGACGAGGCAGCTCTGACTTACCCAACTAGTAATTACATGCCAGTAATTGAATAAGCAGGCAATGCAAAGCATATTTGCTGCTACAAACCTGTTTTGGAGATTTGGACATAACTCTTCAACTTTATTCTTTCTGCTACCATTGATTATTATTTTGAGTTTTATAGCTGTTAATGTCTCAGTCTTCTAAGGCGGAGAAGTTGTAAACCCACAATTGGATGCCGATGTTGTTTGGTGTTTTTGCTTTATTTAAAAGCCATGGTTGTATTGACTGAAATGTTTTGCTCAAATCATAATTTAAATGGTGCCAAAATATCTGTAGTACAAAAATGTGACTCAGCTATACTGTTTGAGGAGAGAGAAACCAAAGAGGCTTTGTCTGTTGGTCTTGTCTCTTGCTGTGTGTCTGCAACATGCAGCCTGTAGTTGCCTATAATCAGTTCTATATATCCTGTATTGCAGAACAACTACCATGCATTCACATGGATGCAAATAGGTCGGTTCTTACCACTCTACCAGTTTGTTTATGTTATCTATCAGTATTTTTGAGGACTAATCAATATCAGAAAAAGAAATAAAGTCATAATCTTCCTCTTTTTCTGAATAGCTGTTATTTAGGTAACATCCAGTGTTGCTGGAGTTACTCATACCACTGCCAGACTCTGATGATTTTTCATCTTAAGACTAACTTGGATGCTGACTTAAACAGTGTTTCCAGGAGGAAAATGGCTCTTCCTGTACTCATGGGCCATTGATGCTGGTGGTAAATTGCCTAAATGATCCAGCACGGCGGGTGATCCAAACAGAGTCCTCATTTCCTGAGTGCTGGTACCATAACTTCCTCAATAAGACAGTGCTTATGGGACAGGGGAACATCAATGTAGTTGCAGGATACAGACACATCTTTGGATGTGTAAAACCTTTTAAAGTCCTGACCTTGAAAAAAAAATTGTGTTTCCCAAATCTGACTTAATAAAATACATTAGTGCACTTCACCAGCCTTGCATTGGGTCCCTTCACCATCTGTGTAATAGAAGTCTGCACAGGGCAGATTTTAGGAGTAGGTGGTGTTCCACTCTTCAATGCTACATCCACAGCTTATATCAGTGTTGAATTAATGCAGGCAATTACCAGCAGAGTGTGTTAAATGGATACTTTGTTAATAACAAAACTTAATGTACTATTTGTTTTGCTCATCTGAAAATTCTTTTCCCAAGTTGAGCTCCCAGTTGGCTGAATTTGCTGTAGCAGTGCCTGGATCTTAATAGCAGGGCTTTAGTGGTAACTGCAATTTGCACAGGAACAATGAACTCTTTGTCACAATGAAGCATTTTGATTAGATGAGCTCAGTTGAAAATGAAAATAAATTCTTCCAACTTAGGAAAGGTATCATCTGAGTTATAGCTGGGTCAGGTCAGAGCTGAGTGTGTATTCTAAGTAATTCTTCTGTGGAATTATTACCATCACCATAATAATATCTCAATGGAATAAAAATGGAGATATTTGTCCTGATAGCCTTTCACTTTATATTTGGAAAATCATTATAGTTACATTATCTCAAGGTTTATGGAGGAAAGATAACACCTGCTCCAGGAATCTACTGAAAAGTTATTTCAAGGGGAAAGCTATTAAACTAGAAATTACACAGATATTAAAACCAGAACACTGCTTTGCTTTGTGACAAAACTCAGTCTTAAGTTTCATAAAGCTCCGAGTTAATCCCAACTGGTCACCCAGTCTGTGGCAAGAACCATCATTTCCAGCACACTTTGCCCTGCATCACTCTACCCATAGGAAAGAACATGTTGGGATATTAGTTCTAAAGAGACATTTGGTCTGGCATCATTTGATTCCTGAATAGTTTGCTTTCCTCAGTATATTGGCTAGAAAGTTAGAGATCCATTATCTATTTTCTGCTTTTCCAGCCACTGCCTAGAGTGATATGTGTGTGAGTGTTATGGACTCTGTCTTTGTATCTCCACCTAAAACTCAATTTTAAGAAAGTCTCTTGTCATTTTATATCCTCTCTTTTCCTTCCAGCCCTGGAGAAATGTGCTCACCAGCACTTGTTTCCATGGTGGGCTTAAAATGTCTGCAGGGTTCAGCTCGGTGTTGGATGCATTCCTTGAGTGACAGCATCTGTTTAGGGGTAGGGTGTGGAAAACTAGCTGGGGTACTTCAAAATAATATTCAGTCATAACTATTTTTATTTTCTAATATAAGGCACCTATGGGTTTTCAGCCACACCTGAAAAAATATTTCTTCCCATGGCTCCAATGTGTGCAAGTTTCTACTGGAGATGGTGTTTTCCTTCCACAGTTTTCATATAGAATCACTTTTCTGTGGACTAAAAGAATATTTTTAGATTTCCATGCTTGCATTTCTGCTTGCCCTGGTTTTCTTTGAACGCCAAGAAGTTAATCTTCCCCTGAAAGAAGTCACGTGCGCTACCTTTGGAGAGAAAGCTGGCTTTAATATTGCCTTACTTCCCTGCACTCCACAAGGGTAGTTCCAGTTTTGTTAGTACTGCTATTTTAAGATCTGAAGAAAAGCAAATCTGCAGGGTTAATGCTTTCTTTTCACTGAAACCCAGAGGAAATAGGGATCTTGGATGCCCAGTGAGTTAGTGACTGTTCTGTATTAGTCGACTTCTTTTTTTCTGAAATTCTGGTGTCTCTCCCTTTAATTGAACAGACAAAGAAAATAATTGTCCCAAACAAGTTCCTAAGTGCCTACAACATCATGACATCACAGTGAATCTCTTCACAGACTTACGCAGCACTGATGTGAGTTTTCTGTACCAGAGCTTTACATGTGGGAACTGGGAAAAACGGGTTTTCTTGCAGGGAGAGAAGATCTCTATTAGCTGTGCTGACAAACCGTGGGAAGGCAAATCAGCTATAAGACTCCATTAATTTGATTTTAATCTTTATAAACCTGAGATTCTGGATGATAGGACACAACCATTTTAATTAAATGGCTTGTACTGTCTTTTTTTTTTTTTNTTTGCATAGCTAATAAGGACAGGATTACCCTACCTGTACATAACCTGGAAGTTACACAAAATCAGTTTCCATGCCAGATGCCGCTGTTCACTGTGCATCATCTACTAATGTTTTTAAACAATGTTGAAGCCGACAGGTACCTGTGCTGATTGACAAACTGGTTAAAAACTTAATATATTGTTATCTTTATATATCCTAAATCTCCTGAAAAATCTTTTGGATTCATACTTGTTGGTTTATTTGCTTTCTTTTTCTTTGCACGTCCAACATTGGGACAATATCCGTTTCGGGGAAGTGGAATTGCTGTGCTGCTTCTGCACAAATGCTCTCAACGTGCCTTCTCACGGGTCCCAGCATTGCTTGAAGTGAAACTCCTTCTGAAAGATGGGCAGGGTTTGCAGCTCTGCCTTCCTAGGTAGTTTCCTGTAAGTAACTTTAAATGTCAGAAGCCAACTTGGTTGTCTTTTCTGTGCCAATAAGGAATGTTGCTTGGTTTCCCACCAGTCTGTCCTTAATTAGCTTAGCTTATTGGTAGCACATGCTGATTGAGTATATGGTTTATTTTTTTTAGCACAAAAGGTGGCAAAGAAATCAACAAGTCTTACATTGTATGATAACTTTTCTGGTTTGTTTTCTTTAATCCTTTTTTTTCAGTGGAACTTCTCACATAAGCCTGCATGTGTATGTTGGCGTCAGCCTTCTGCAAACGGAAATAATGTGCATGAAGTTGTAATCGTTGCCAGCATCCAATAAAGTGGCTCCTATCCAGGGCAGTGGGATCAATTATTTTTCTAGGAGGCTGTGTATATGGTGGTGTTAATTTTACAAATGAATTACAGGAAGGGAGAAAGAAAGTAGGAAGAGTGTCTGATGGGATGTTATTGATGAAAAAGGTTATTTTGCTCAGCAATTGTTCACTGTTTGCTTCTGAGAAGGAGATGCCAAGTTTTGATTGTTACTGGTGCTCACCCTGAAGGCTGAAGCAGAGGGGTTTGTATGGTTCTGCTGTGTGAAATAGCTTTTGCATCTTCTCCCGCTGAAGTTCCTGACATGTATGTGGACTGCGGTGTGGAGAGAGACTGTATTTTGTTATTTGCTGCTTACTTTTTCAAAGTGGTTGTGCTGCTGTCTCACTGAGTCCAGTGTGTAGCTGGTAGGACCTCAACCCAGAGGTTTTATGCAGTTGTTTTTTTTTAAAAAGGATGCATTGGTTAATTTGTTAAATGAAGAGCTACAAGGTTGTGTTCTCCTGGGGCCTGGCTATTTGTTATAAATCTGAATTTTAAAATGTAGACCAGCAGTCTTCTCCAAACAGTTTTAGTTTCCTGGCAGATAAATATTGCAACAATTTTGTAAAGCTGCCCTGAAATGATAAAGTATGAATTCTTCCAAACACTCGGCCACTATCCCACACTGCTGTTGGGGCTTTGTCTTCTCTTTTGTCCCAGTTTGAACGCAGCAGTACCACAGCTGGAGTGACATTTCCAGATGGCCCGTTTGAAAACCTGCCATAACATAGCACTGGTGAGCCCCTCAGCCCCTGCCCCTCACAGCCTCAGCTATAGGACAAGTGTAGAGTGGCTGAAAAGCCCCTTGTCTCCTTGGGGAAAGATCTCGCTGTCCTGCACAGAAAGTAACCCCAGGGAGCAAGCAGCCAGGCCACGTCCTCGCAGAGCAGAGCAGCCCAGGATCACGGAAGCACAAAACCATTTTAAAGCCATTGAGGCGTAGTACTTTCCCTAAGAAATCTTAAGCTTTGCTTCAGAGGGATTCAAATTGACTGCCAGCACTAAACAGCTTCAAGAGGCATCCCAGCTACCTCTGCACTTCATTTATTCTGGCACAACTAAACAGAGCCTTTCTTCTCCTCTGCTAAGACATGAGAGCTTGTGAGCTTTGCACTCATCCATGAGATCACATACTGGGTCTCGGTTTCAGCCCTCAGTCGTAGCAGCTGGTGGAATAAAAGGATTCCTTGAACAAGCACCGGGTCCATGTGGCTGTGCCTGCGCAGAGGGAAGCGCAGCCTTTTGGATAAGAGCTGTGATCTTGGGCCTGTCCCCAGATGGACTGCAGCACCTCTGGGAGCGGGTCGTGGTTTCCTGCCTCTGTGCACCTTGGGTCCTTTCCAAAAGACATCAAAGCACACGAGGAGATGGTGTGCCCTTGTGTGTGTCCCAGGATGGGGCTGAGCTGCCCTTGTGTGTGTCCTGGGACGGGGCTGAGCTGCACACCAGCATGGTGCTCTGTAGCTACTTGTGCTTGGACTCATTGCTGTAATTGTGTGATTCTGCATTGCCACTACGCTGACCTCAGACTTGTGGGATCTTGGGCCACAACGTGTAACCCTGGGTATCCTTACTTAGAGATAGCACAATCTGCTTGAGAACTGAAGTCTGTAATCTAGTTTCTGTATGCTTAACACAGTCACTATGCTGGTCAAATCATGCTTCCAAACCCAAAGCTTTCTCAGTAGAACAAGATGAGTGCTTCAGGCGGGGTGTCCATCCTTGGCTGCTGAGGTGTTCCTGGAAAGTGTGGTGTCTGCTGTGCATAACATCATCACATGTCAGCTCCAGGCTTATTCAAGCTATCATTAACATAATTGCAATCACTACGATGTAATTGTCAGGAGTATATGCAATGAAACTATGCTGAGCTTTTCATGGGCATGGCTACATCAGTAAGTGGACCCAACAAATATTAGAGCTAGCTGGTGTGTGTCTTGGCAGCTGAGGACCAGCTTGTCCCTGTCCACCCTGTATTTATTTTACTCTTGATGCAAATAGCCTTGACAAAATTTGGGGCAAGATGTGCACTGAAGACATACCTGACACAGTGATGGGCTGTGAAGATATGAGGTGGTGCTGAGCCGGTTCCTCGCAGTCAGTCACACGCAGCCTGTACCAGCAGTTCTGTGCCATGACTTTCCCTAGGTGATAATGCAGAAGCCCAAGTGAGAACTTGGTGCACTGGGCATTTAGGGACAGAGGGGAAGCAGTTGCAGAACAGCTGGTTGAATTTGGCTCTTTAGTTCCTGTTTTTTATTCCACTTTACAAAGGGGAATTGATTGTTCCAATAGTAGAGAATATTGTTTGGGTTTTCTTATTAATTTTGAGTTGCTTATATATCTATTTTTAAAGTGAGAGGAATGGCAGGGAGATGCTTTTAGTCACATTCTATCTGGATTCTACATACCTATGACCAGAGATTGCAGGAGTATAAAACCAAGAGGAACAGAGAATCGTTTGGTACATGGATTGAAGTGGACTGGTGCTGCACTTCCCTTCCAAGTTCTAACTCCCTGAAGAAAGGAATGTCATGATCTGTCAGTCAGAGTAACACAGCAGTTTACACTTGCATAATTCATTCTAATGTCCTGGTTTTAATGATCTTTCTGTTGAAGTAGGATAAACTTCAGAGATACATTTTCACTTCAGGTGCTCTAAGTATGGAAAAAAAAGCCACAATTGTTGCATCAGCTTTTTTTTTTTCTTTACAATCCAAATTTGAGCATGTTACCAAAGTTACACAGAACTCAGCAGTGCTTTGAATCTCCATCTATTCCTGCTATAAGCATTTATGTTAGGATAAAGCCTCCGTGGTAAGTCTTAGGCATTTCCAAAGGCAGTAACTCTAACAACAGGTGCCAAGAAGTCACGTTTCCTTCATAATATTTGTTACCAAATTAAAGGCACACTTCAATAGCACTGATGGCACATGTGTTTTGAATCTTCACATAAAACCTTGCAGCTCTGTTTTAAATGATCAAAATAGTCCAGCTGCCTAGGGAGAGTCCAGAATATTGAGATGTGTTTCTGTAGTATGTCTGCCCCAGCTTGGAGAGCTCAGCTGTTTGAGGATGGCAGGATCATGGAATAGTTCGTGTTAAAAGGGACCTGAGGAGGTCATCTAGATCCGCCTCCTGCTCGAAGCAGGGGCAGCTATGAATTTTGGTCAGTTGAGTCAAGACTGTGACATTTTACCTGGAGTGGAGGTTTAAAACATGTGTGTCATCTGCCACAACCCTTCAAATAAAGACCCTTTGCTGGGGGGAAGCTGCTCTTGCAAAGCAAGAAGGGCTCACTGCTTGAGGGGCAAGCAAATGGCAATCATCTAACTGGGCATTTATTGCGTTACTGAGAATGGTGTCTTAAGAACCTCTGATTTGGACCATGATGAAACCTTTAAAGGAGAATTGCTTTCAGCTGGGGAATCCTCTGGGACCTGATTCTCCAAACAAGGCATTTACATAATCATTGTCAGCATGCAAATTTGTGATTTTCAAAGCATAATGGGCACATAAATGTTTAGTAAAGAGGACTTGATGTGAATTTTTTTTGAGTCTTCCTCAGTTGCAAGAGAAACATTATAATGCTGTTGCTATGCTGCCTAAATGTAAAGAGATTCGGAAAAGGAAGAAATCTATTTTCTGCGTATTTGTATTTTAATGCATGTGTAGCTTGCTGTAGGTACAATATGTATACATGGTTGATCCATACCTTATAAGGTTGCTCAGCTGCTAAGTTATATGCATCAAGAAATATATTGTCAACTTATACCTTGTACATTTTATGCCTTCTAGAGACAGTTTAATAAAAACAGGTGCTTTTCCATAAGAAAAGTTCAGCAGCCATAAAGAAATATGCACAGTGTGTTTCCATTTCATCTTTACATATCTTGTAATTAAAGATGTGCCAAACTCCTTGAAAATAATTCACTTGGTCAGTGAACCACATTATTCAGTGATTTGCAGATATCACAAAAGAGAAAGCTTAGGCATTTTGATTCACTCTGCAAATCAACACAGTATTCCTCTGCATTATGTCTCAGTGATGCCCAGCAAATTGACTCTCGTTGTTTCACACCACATCAGGTCAAAGCAGCTCTGCTTTTTTTTCTTTTGGATCCGGTGTGCAATGTTAGGTGGCAAATATTAAATCCTCAAGAAATTTAGCAGAAGAGGTATTTGCACAGTAAATCTTGAGGAACTTGTTCTCAGTAGAATTATACTTTGTCAATATGCTTTAAAAATGTAATCAGTGGATTGGGAGGCAAATAGTAAAATCAATCCTGTCCCTCCTTAGGACATGCCTGTCATGCTTTTTAGGAGGCTCAAGGCTCTGTTTAAGGAAAGTGGGGTTACTACGCTGGTGTCCTATGGCTCGATTTACTGCAGTGATACCTAGATAGGGGTTTGTCTCACTGCAGCTGAATCCCCTGAGATTCTTGCACGAAGCACCCATCCCTGCTGCTGGGGCTGTAGCACTTCACTGATGTCCCTATGGCCTCAGCATACAATGGCGCCTTCTGCTGGTCTTCCACCTGCCCAGATCTACCACCAATGGTGTTAGCAGGGTCTCTTAACACCTTGAAAGCAAGAGAAAGATTTACCCGTGGTCATACAGTCTTCCTCTATCCTTTTGCTTTGTTTGAACATTTATTTAGGCAGGGTCATAAAAATGACATTCAGAAGAGGTGAAGTGGATGATCTTCCCCTTCCATTTCCCAGCAGCGTTTCAGTCCTGCAGTTCACTTGTGCAGGCAGAGCAACATCTTAAGAAACATGTAGTCAGCAGCAAAGCCCCTGTTGTATCTTTGTATCCAGCAGTTGCCTGGTGTTTAATAAGTGCATGCTCTGTTTACATAAGATAAGTAGAAATACCCTCTGTTGTAGTGTTTGGGTGTTACGCTGTGGGATGTATTGATCTCAGTTGGGGTGGGCTGCTGCACTGTGCCGCCAGCTCTGTGGTCTGGCAGGGCTTGTAGGAACCTCCTAGGAGGAGAGCGAGTTGCACCGCTGTGTCTGCGCTGCCCTGAGCCCAGCCACCTTTGAAGTGTTCTTGCTGGATTTAGTCATTAGAGAATTATGAGTTGTGAGCTCCTCACGCTGTTGTGTGCCGCTCAGACCAGTTATGTGGCCATAAACACAGAATATGGAACAAACAAGCAAATTAATATTAGATGTGATGGAGAGGAGAGATGTCTCATTAATTCATGTGCCTGTAGTGTCAAGCGTCAGGCACACGGGACCGGTTGTGTTCCTTCTCATCCCAGCAGCCGGCCGATCTGATCCATCATGAGTGTCAGAGGAAATGGGTTCTGACACCATTATCACCTACTGTCCAGTGTTATCCTGCAGTCCTGGTGCAGGGTCAGCTATACCTCTACTGTTTTGGGTACTGTGAAACGGTGGTTGTCTGCATGTTCACTGCATGGTGGGCAAACAAAAGCTTGGGGCTCCTCTATTGACATCATGAGCTCCATTAACCTGTCTTCATTTTCTGGATGGACTCTGTTGCTGATGGGAATCATGGAAACTTGTATTTCTATGTTAAACAGTCTGGATTTATGAAGCAAAGAAAGAAAGAAAAAAAAGATAGCTGTGTTTTGTGGAATATCAAAATTCTTCCCAGAATTTTTCTTGATCTTCTTACGGGGTTAACAGGGCCCCTTGTGTTCCCCCAGCAGATGTTAGATTTTTCAAGGGTCTGTGCGGCTCAAGCCGTGTTTACTCTGAAGTCACGGGTACGTGGTGCTCAGTGATTTTTGAAAGACAGAAAGACTGACCTAGTAGCTAGGTGGGATTTGTAATATTTCTCAACTGTGGACCTGGAAAGGTCTGGGGGGTGGTGTAAGGAAGAGGGTGAAGTGTTTTAGCTGCTCAGAAGGTTTAACACTAGTCGCTTCAAATCTTCTTTTGCTGATCTGCTGAAGATTGTGTAATCTCTCCAGCATGCAGATGTTGAACAAAAGAATATTACTGTAACATCCTTAATCTGTCTTTCCCTCTTCCCTTCCCTCCTTATGATCCACTCCACGTTCTCCTGGGAATTGAAAGTATAAAATGGAATTTGAGCAAAGGTGCATTTCTACTTTCCAAGAACTAATTCTCTGCAAAGAGATTATCTGTATTACTGGGAAAAGCTACTGCTCATTAGATGTCTAGCTGTAGATGTAGTTTAAGGCGATAAAGTATTCTGGATCACAGCACACAAGAATATAATTAATCAGGTATTTGTTCTAATATGACTGCATAGGGATTTAACAGGAGATCAGATGTGTTTAGTAATTTCACTGATAGCTTTTTTCCTTCCCCAGCTGAAGGATTCTACCTTTTTCTGGAATATCAAACTCTGCCCTAATTTACATAAGTGTTTTTCTTTTGTGTGCCATAGAAGAGAGGAAACAAACAGGAAATAGGGTTTAAAATTATGCAAATATATGGGCAGTTTAAATCTTTCCACATTTTAAAGAAACCTAAGCTAGAGTTGTGATGGGTTTGGAGAGAAATACCCCAGCTCTTGAAGCAGTCATCAGATAACACTATGCTTTTACTCAGAACTCCCTCCAAGTCCAGGAGGATGTTCACGCCCCGGAGAAGTGCTTTAGTAAACTATTGAGTAGTAACCTGTGCGTAAAGGTGTTGGACATGCAGCTGCTGAGGTGGAACACAGAGGAGAAGGCACAGAGGTGCGAGGGGTTTGCAAAGCCCTTCAGAGCTGCGGTCTCACTCCAGAGCACGTCTCTGTAGCTCCGTGGTGAAGGGCTTTGCCGGCACGGCAGCTCGGCCGGCGTGAGGTGCCTGTGACACGGTGGGTGTCTCCTGTTCCCTAGGCAGAGCGCTGCTCCTCTCCTAACCCTGCGATTCATCCAGGAGAGCAGGCGTTTCCTCAAGACTCCTATGTGACCGCTTCAGTCCATCTAGCTCTCACCCGTGTGCAAGCACACATGTGGTGCTAGTGTGGGGGGGAGAGAAGGATCCCCTAATGAGTGACAAACTGTCTGTCCAGACAACTTGCACGGGTAAGCGCAATCCATCAAAATACATCACCAAAGCTTAGCCTGCTTATGAGACTGACGTGTTTTGAAAGGAAAACACCAAAGTGAAATTTATTTTCCAACTCCTAAGTCTGTGGCTTTGATCAAGAAAACAAAGCACAATGTTGTTTTAAGAAGACACTAATGACTGAAAAAGAAGTGATGGGTTTAAAAATCTTGATCTGCTGTGGGTAATGGTTGCAGGGCTTGCCACTGGCTTCCCATTAGTGTCTGAAAAGCTCCCATGCTGTACCCTGCTGCACAAAGCTAGCAGAAATTTAATACTTCTATCTCTGATTTAACTAGAGCACATACCTATGAAAGACTTATGTTTTTTAAGATCAACAAATATTTTTCGTATTGCTTGCTGCAGAATACAAAATCTTAAAATCTGCTAGCATCAATGAACAATAAAATATATGGCCAGATGATTGACAGGGCAAGGAACAGACAGGTATTGTGTGTAATAGGCTAAAACCAACCTCTGGAAAAAACATGAAAAATGGAAATTAAACCAACAGAAAAACAAAGAGCATTACAAATTTGTCTTAATTCAATTTTTATAGCTTTGCACATGATGTTACCCAGCCAAAAGCAAGCGTAATATCTTATGAATTTAATAGTACACTTCTGTATTTATATGCTCATGTCTTTTATTCTGTATCAAAGTTAAATGAAAATGGAAACATAAAAGAGTTGACTGTGATAACATTCAGTTGATTTCACTGTGATAGCATTCAGGTCATGTCTCAGACATATTTGAAATGTTAACTGCACCAGTTTGCTTACAACCGATAGTTATATGAAGCCTTTAGTGTTTTTATTAGCAAGTAAAACGTAAGGATGGGCGCCTGGTCCTCAAAGGAAAAACTTTTCTGGGTTTTGTGGGATCATTGGGAAAAGAGATCTCATTTCCCCATTGCACCTTTAGAATGGATATTTGACTTGGCTTTCATTTTTATCTGAACTACTGTGAACCCCAGCTGCCTGCAGGGGTGACACCTTGCCTGAAGTCTGGTTTCTGTACAGGCTGTCCATTTGGAAAGAACCAGGAGTGGAACTGCACCTTCCCCAAACGCTCCAAATCTGAGTTTCCCTTCAGACTGTTTCCCTTCAGACTGAAAAAGCCATGCTTGTGTGCAGAAATTCATCAGTCTGCTGCATTTCTGCACACAAGCATGGCTTTTTCTTCCCTGGCCACCCTAGCTCTGGATCGCACACTAAGACAGTCAACTAGAAAAGGGAAACTGGATGGTGAGCTGCAGGTCTTAACGGAAGCAATTAGTTGTTTTCTCTCTTTTCTCTTGTTTTCTCTGAAGCAATTGGTTTCTTTTTCTCCTGTTAGGAGGATTTTGACTCGTTTCATAGAAGTACTTCCTGAGCAGTACAAACACTATATTGAGTGATCCTACATCAAGTAAACCCCAAACCCTTTCTCGCTAGTAAGAGAGTGAATGGAAATAAAGCTTGTAAGGTCCATTACAGCATGTTTCACACCTAACATTGTTGTGTAAGGTCTAAAGGGTGCACAGGTACCACTTCATTACTGCCAAAAATGCATGTGGCAAGCCTTCTTTTGGTTTGGGAAGGCAATTTGGGACTGGGTGATCTCTCATACTTTGTCTTCTGCTCCTCTTGATTCCGTATCTGAACACTGGTCAGGGTCTAGATAATGAAGAAGACTGGGAAGGGCAGTTACAGGTCATCACTGCTCTGATCAGCACCTGAGTTCAATATGCTCTTTGCAGGTGTATCAGTAGTGTTGTAACTCAGTTCAGAGTATAATCCATCAGGACATAAATGAGCATCCAAAAGACTGCTCACAAGACTTCTTTATCCCTGTCAGTATTGTCTTTCTGCAAGTGTTCTCTTATAGATGCATCACTTCACACCATGTCTATAATCACAAAGATTCAAGGAGAGGGAAATTGCTATGAAAGTGGTGAAAAGAAACATTTCTCTCATGGTGGGGGTTTGGAGGGGGGGAGGGGGTGGCGGTGGGTGCTTGCTTTCTGGTTTATTGACCTGGTGTCTCATTTGTTGGGTTCCTCTAACCATCTGTGTGTAACTTGTACGATCTGGTGGGATTGAAAATGTGAACTATGTGAAGTTTTATGGCTTGAATGGATAGTTGCCGAGGTGCTGACTGTTCTGGAGGGCAGATGTAGCAGTAGGCCGAGGAGAGGCTTTGAGCGGTATTCAGCAAGGCTGCTTTGCCTGGTACTCGATATAAAAGCAAACATGATCACAGGAGAAAAGTCTGCCAAAAAAATTTTAACATCTGCCCCATATAAAATACCTTATTTTTCCTTCCATCATGCTATGTTCACTTTCTGGTTTCAGCCTGTGCAAGTCAAAGCTCGTTGGGCATTTAGAGTTTCATGGTGTTTGTGCTGGAAACCCCAAACCTATTTTAAGAGTTCTAAGGTCCCAGCTAACTAGTACTTTAATTTTAGAGTTTAGTCTATTATTTTTCTGAAACCAGTATGAGATATTACATTAATTTGCCCTGAGAAATGGGGATGTTTTGTATTCTTACAAATTACAATCTGTGCTGATGTTTAGACCACGCTGATTACACTCTGCTTCAGTTTTTTGAGAGGCTTGGAGGCTTATTTGCATTTGAAGTTTCTAGTCTCTGAAAATAAATTTACTCATGAGATTATATATACTATATATATACATACATACATATATAGGTGCATGCATGAAGTATCTAATTGATGTGTTTCAGTCTGGTATGGGTCACCACTAAGGTGCTCACAGGAAAATCCTGGAAAATAACAAATTCAAAGACTAGTTTTTCTGGGATCTCCATTGAGAAATATGTTGATGCTTGCAGATCAGAAGGCTGGAGACCACTAGCTATTGTGTTTGCAGTTCCATAGAGAAATAATATGTCTGTGACTATTATCTGAATACCCCAATTTTCTCTGGTGACATATGGAATCGTTAGCAGCAACCAACCTTCTGGAGACTGCCCCTGACATCAGGAGGCTCCCTTATAACTGGTCAGGCACTGGAACACAGGGAGCCAAGCTGTGCAGCTCCTAACCCAGAGGTCATCTCTCTGGGAAGATGTTAACATCAAACACTGGCACCAGGGCCAGGCAACTCATTTGACAGTGACTACCTATATGGCTGGTTGCAGCCAAGCAGGTGTAAACCATGGTATTTTGACAAAAAAAACTTGGTATGTGAGGACATGAAGAGTGAAAAGGGTTAGTTTTGAGGAAGTAACCAAAGCTAACAGCACAGATCAGATAGAGCAAGGGTGCCAGGCTTGATTTTTCTAATAACAGCTGTGGGGAGAGGAAATACACTTGGAATTGTGAAAGGATTTATTTCTACCATAGAGTTGAGGTCAGTGGGAATTATTCCCAATTGCATCCAATGTGCCTGGAACATTAGAAAAAATGGTGGTGGTGGTAGAGCGGGAATAGCTGTCTGCTAATGATAATAAGATTACACTGTTTAGATCAGAGGCTACATAAAAGCTTGTAGTATTCATAATGATGAAAAAGTAATAATTGCAAAATTTTTAGAAGTCAGATTTTCTTTGTAGACTTATGCCATCCTTTGTTTTTTGTTTGTTTGGACTCTTTCTCTGGGTTCTGCAGAGGGTATCTCTGAAATATATAAAACTGTCATGTGTTACTTTCTTGCCAAATTTTTTTATAATTAGTTCAGCATGGTACAAGACCTCTAAATGACCCTTGGTGCTGTGTCACAGATTGCACTTTGTATGTTTATATAAAATAGCAGTGTAAGAGTCGGCCTGGGAGCACTGTTTTCAAAGCAGAAAAGTCTTTGTGGGGCAAATGTTTGTGATAACTACAACGTTATTAAAATGTTTGAAGGGGGTGAGTAAAATGAGACTGCAGAACTTCATCAGTGACTGAATTTTTCCCAGTGGCTGTCTTTTTGGCTGAAAATAGAATTTAAAAAAGAGCCAAGCACTATGTTTTCATTTCATTAAACCTCATTTTGTTGACTACACAAAAGTGCTTTTTACTATTGCAGAAGAAAGTCAAGGGAGCGACATTGGCCCCATACAAGCAGTTTACTCTAGTGGGAAAAGGACCGTGGATTCTTGTTGTTCGGAGGATGTGGTCAGACTGTGTTTGGCCAGTGCTAGGAAGGTCCCTCAAAATATTTGGCCCTGAAATATCCAAATGGGCATTGCAGTGACCTTGGAGAATGAAGGTGAGAATAAGGCCTTCTCCCGGGGGAATAGCACCCCTGTGCCCGACTCCGTAACACACCTCAGAGAATAGAGCCAACACATCTTAATCCTAGCCTTTACGTGTATTTCGGTACATTGTTTCCCTTTGCAGTGGAAAACAGGGTAAGAATGAAACCTAGTAAAAAGAAGAGCTAAACATCAGTCTTTTTTGATGGATTTATGTTGCAAATAAAAGAAAAAATATGGTTTAGATTATAAAAAGTCATACATTTTACAGTCCAACTATACACAAAAGGTGGGGTCTTCTAGGCCATCACATCCCACCAGCTGTACCAGAAACACATCATTTACACAAGCCACATACACAGACTAATTTATTAAAATCCAGAATATTAACATTTAAATAATAATAAAAAATATTCTTCATGTGTTTTCTCAGTTTTCTGGTGACTGTAAGAGGGAAGAACAAACAAGCAAGCCCAGTAAACATGAAATTATGGTTGGAGGCTGTAGCGTGAAGTCATTGGATATATGTGTGGTGCAAAAGTAAGGAACATATGAAAGACTGATATTGCAATGGTGCCTTCTGGTCAGAGTACTTGAAGGGCTATCTTGGGTTCAGCTAGGATAGTTTCAGTTAAAACAAAACTCTTAAAAGAATGGATGTTTGGATGAGGATCCTTTCAACATTATTACTGAATTGGCTTAATTTGATTCAGTAGAACTTTAAGCCTAAATTCTTTATGTCGCAAAATCCCAGCATTAACCTTGGTTCCACTTTCTAAGTGTTAGATCTTTCCTTTGACACTGGGCATATAAAACTTCATATATCAGAAACAGTTGCGTGGAGTTGCTAGTACCTCTGCATGTTCTGGGATCACTTTGAGAAGAGGGCTGCTTCTGGAAATACAGGATTGTGGTTTCAGAGTGAAATTCTTTGTTTTCTGGGGATTGAGAGACTTAGGGAGTAAGAAAAAAAGTGTTAATAACCCAGTCCTGGATTTCATCTCTTAGTTTTCCTACAGTCTTTCTAGTTCAACCCTGGCAGATCCTTCAGATAAGTTGATTTCTCCCTACTGTAAAGCTTTGTTCTTCTCACTTCACAGTACAGTTTTTCCTGCATCATTAGGCCTCATACACCACTTCCATAAGAGCAACAACATAATTTTAACACGAATTTATGAACTGTTCATATATTTCTTCAGATAACTCAATGTCTCTTGTATTCCTTTGGTACAGTCTTTTTAGTTATTGCTTACAGCTGCACAAGCCATTTTATTTGGATGTATTTTGTCGTTTGTAATCTTCATAATCCTACCAGTATCGTCTGCAAATTCATTCCTAGTTACTACTGCTGAGAATCTCCTTTAAAGACCTGAACCACTTCTGGATGTTTTAATGACTGACATTAATAGTATAATGGATTGAAAGTAGGAGACATGTCTCTAGATAATAGTTCAGATTCTACTTACGTTCATTCGCATGTAGAAAGTGAAAATTTGTTAGGAAAACCATGAGATCACTCTTATTGGTCTTGTTATATAGTTTTCTTCCTGAACTGCATTTTAGGAAAAATGTGCAAGAGAAGCCCTCTGCCTACCCAGTCAGAAAGCTCAGGTAAGCTGGTGGGTATAGTCATTAGCTTCCGGCCTGACGACCTGAGAAGAGGTGACTGAACATCTACCTGGTGTTGGAAATGTTCCCTCTTTGGGCAGTTCAGGATGTGTCCTTTACTAAATTAACAGTCAGCCTTGAGTGGAAAATTTATGAACCATAGATCAGCAAATTAATTCAAATTAAAAAGAGAAATGGTATTGAATCTTTGCTTTAAACTCAAAGTCAGTATTTGTTCTTCTCTTAAATTTAGGCTTCAAATGCCTTCAAACTGTGAACTACATCATAATGTACTTTTTCACCATCCACTGCCATCTTGCTGCCTAACTCATAAAACCTCTGGAGCAGCTGTAACTGTGGGTTAATAGAAAAGGAGCACTTGGAAATTATTTAGCGTTTTTTAGCTGCCTTTTTAATAAAATTTAGGAGTCAGGAATGGGAATTCTTAAGAGAGCACAGTTTCAGAAGTTTGTTGCAAAGACAGATAGTGTAGGTGAACCTTTGTAACTCAACTTGTAACTCCTTATTAAGGAGTATCAATCAGTTTGACTGGCAAGAAAAAGTGTAGGGTTTTCCTGATGTGTGCTTTCTGCTATACCTGACAACTGAGACTGCAAATAATTTTATTTGTGTGCTACTCTCCATTCTTGACCTCTTAGAGTTTGGGGTATAAATGAGAGCTAACCCAATTATGAGGTATCATTAAAAGAAACCTTATATTGTTCCCTACCCTTCCCAATTGCATGATTTTGGCATCTGAATTTTGCTGCTGTTAATCACTGCAACCCAGTAAAGGTATACAGAGGGTGAC
This sequence comes from Heliornis fulica, assembly GCA_013399135.1. Taxonomy (NCBI): domain Eukaryota; kingdom Metazoa; phylum Chordata; class Aves; order Gruiformes; family Heliornithidae; genus Heliornis; species Heliornis fulica. The sequence goes on from VXBZ01006766.1 coordinate 395,154, forward strand.
TTTTGGCTTTTAGCTATAATTTGACCTTTTTAATAAATAGTAATAAATATTAAATTTGAACAAAATTATAACCCTAAGGAGAGCACTAATTTTTGTATGCTTTTAGTTAATTAAGATTTTAAATTCTAAGATTAAAAGTGTTTTTATATACATAGGTAAAATAAAACCTCTCCTTCAAACCTTGAGTCTAAATTATTTTGATGGAGAAAACATCTGCCAAAGTTTTAATTTTAAACTTCTTGAAGTCCCAGAGATCACTGGGGACTGTTCAAATAACAGGAGGTTTAGTTTGCTGGATGGTTGTTCTTGGGGATAAAGTTGGTTAAATAAACATGTTTTCTTTAGGTCAAATCGACATTTTATGCAACCAACGTAAAGATTTGGTTTAGTTCAAAATTTAATTTTCTGTTATAAGCTCCAAACCCAGATAATTTCAAATATTCTATCTAAGATACTGTATTTTGAATTCAGTTTTGAATTTTCTGAAGACAGCAGTATAGAACACACTGAAACATCAGATGTAGGGCATTAAAAAATTTTTGGTAGTGGGCAAAACTGCATTTTTATTTGGGGAGTGTGTGTGTGGATGGATGACAAACCACACATCCCCAACTGGGTGGCATGGCGGTAGCTAATGAGGATTCAACATCCCACCAGTAGTGCACTGCACAGTGCACTACTGGTGGGATGTTGAATCTTCAGCTAGAGTCCTGCTTCTGTGGAATACCTGTGCCAGGTGAGTGTCCTGGGGTCCCTGCAGTGGCTGATTTTTGTGCAAAGGCTTCTCAGAGGCAAGGCTGGGTTTGACAGGACAGCAGGGGAGCACCGAGATGTTTGTTAAACAGAGAAAGTAACGGCCCTGAGAGGTGCCAGTGGTAGAGCTGGAACTCACGTCATATCCCTTTATTTGTGCTCACCAACCTTGGCTACTATTTTTGCAACTTGGGGCCACCTAGTTTAAAGGCCCCTGTACAAAGGTGGGAGATTTAGTCTCCTGCAAGTACCTTAAATTTTGTAAACTGGGGTTTGCCCCATGAAAGCTAATCAGGAATTCCTTAAACCGTGCAGCACTCTTAATTTATAAATAAACAATTCCAAAGTGCTTATTGCAGTTACAGAGTAGCTGCCAAAGTCTCAAAAATGACCATTTTAGTCATATTTTTTCCTTTTTCAGAAGGAATATTTCTTTCTTTTATTAATATAAAACCACAATGTCATTATGTCACCCATGCATCCACTGTGTAATTACTCTATTTTAAAGATAAATCCATTGTCTTGGGATGCATCCATCATGGATGTCACCTTTAGCACAGAAGGTGAGATGCTAAATGGACACCTTTTACTAATATTAATTTCTATATAGTCATCATTTGTGAATAGACTATCCATTGTTCCCTTTGACAGAGACAGGCCAATGACAAAGATTAAATTATCCATCTTTGTGGAAGTGGGGGATCTGCTTCAAAGAGTGCTCTTCAAGATCTTGCTTTTCTGGCCTGAGTATATTATATTAATCTCCAATTTGTTCATTTTAAACACTGATCAATTATAGCAGAAGATTGCAGATTGCTTGTTCTTCATTGAAATGAAAGGTCAGGAATTAGAGAAGCTTTGAGTTTCTCTCTGAAAGATTTTTAGTCAAAAAGAAAAGAAAGTGCCTGGTTTTGTCTCTTGCCTGCTGTTTTAATCTGACACTCAAGGGCTCTTTCTGGATCTTCTGCCAACCTTATCTCAGATTCTCATGCAATTTAAATGACAATTTATAGTGCTCATTTAAATTATACAGGACTGTTATTCTTGGAATAAACTGAAGGGTACATCTTTGGAAACTTGCTAGAGCCCGTGCAGGAGCCATCAAGGCCCCAGTGCTGTTAGCAAATGACAGACAACTCTCTCATTTCCAGAACCAACTAAACTTTTTTGGGGGTAGGCATGCTGTGTGTGGGTGGACTGCCCTTTTTTATCTTAGTGTGATGACTGAGAGCATGACACGTCTCTCTGGACACACTGATATGGGAGAAACTGTGACACAGGGTGATGGCAGATAAAGATGTTTCCCCCTTCTACGTGGATAAAAAACATCAATGTAACATGGCACTTAGGGACATGGTCTAGTGAAGGACTTTGTAGTGTTAGGTTACCAGTTGGACTTGAGGATTATAACCTAAAAGATTCTGTGATTCTATGTTTTGTGTTTAACACACATTTAGGAGAGGACAGGTACGGTTGGACCTGATGATCTTAATGGCCTTTTCCAACCTAGAGATTCTGTGTTTCTAGCATAAGGAAAGGAAAGTATCTCTGTATCCTCACATATAGGGTTTTTATTGATGAAAAATGTCCAACACATCAAGTTACTCATACTTGCTTCAAGATAAATTCAGAAGAAAAACCGGAGATTTATATTTTGATTACAGTAAATGGCAAGGACAAGAGCCTCGGTCTCCAAAATCAAATGAAGACTGCTTTTACATACAGCAGTTGCCTAGCTCTTCCTGCAGTGATGGCACAAGGGCTGCTGTATGGGCTCTGTTTGTTTGGCTGGGCGTGTTTGCATGGGCATAGATAGCACTTCTGGAAAAGGCCTTGAGAAGTTGGACCAGTTACAGGTCATAATACTTACATGATGAGCTCTGCCAAAAGAAATTTGGTCTCTGCCATCAAACTTCCTTCAAATTCATATGCTTTTGTGCACTGAAATTTCTTTCAGTAACTAGTTTATTTAAGCTTTACAGAGAACACTAAGTTAAACATCAGGATAACCAAAAAATGTTTTGTTTTGGAAAAGTTAGGAAATGGTTCTTTTCCCTATCCAAAAATAGCAATGCTTTAAATAGTACATATTAAAACAGAGGCTTTGTACAATGCTTCCATTCTTTCTAATGGAAATGTTATGTTCTGCTATGTAAAAGTAGCACAGTTAATAAATCAGACAGAACACTTATCTCCCAATATAAAAAAATGTTATATCAGAATGTCAGTACTTACTAGAAGATGGACTACTGTAAATATTACGTGAATCTTGCCTTTCTTGGTGCTCTTTAATAGTCATCAGGCTATTTGAACGATATGGAGTACTCTTCATGTATCTATGAGTTCCTGAATGTCTTTATAACTGTAGCTTACTTCTGACTTTCAAATGCAAATTGTAATGGGTGATTTTTCACTGCTTGCAAATATCTTTATGATTAAGGTTCTCTACTTGCAGCATGATGGGGTTTTTGTTTATTTACATACCACTAGCTAAGATGTTATCCCTAACTTTAAAAGTTTTTCAAACAAAAGAGTTAGTTAGTGCTGCCCTCGTGACACTTCTTTCCTTTGCAGGATCATGGTTTGCTGTTGTTCTTATGGCAGAGACATGTAAATGAATAGAGAATAACCTAAGGTTGCTAGGAAGGTGAATTGCATTTTCACAATGACACAATTATTGGAAACATATATTGGATATTGGATACATGAGAAACATAAGAAAGACCTCAGGGCACTGAGGTCTCTCTCTTTTATCAGGCATATGTGCTGAAAATGAGAAGCACCACAAACTGTATGCTAGGTTTAGTTTAGAGTTTGAAATACTGGCACTTTGTTTAGTGTCATTACTTTAAATAATTGTTATCAAATTTAACTTGGTTATCAAAAATAAAACTTAACAACAGTTTTAAGAGTTGCCAGGCAAATAAGAGCTTTTTCTTCATTCTGGGTGTTTCTGTTAATCTGCATTTTGTTAATTCTGGGATAAACAAGGGACAAATGTTGTCCAAAGTTTGGTATTCTAAACACCTGACGTACATCAACAACTGTGTGTGCACGGTCTTCAGTGTGTCTGGACTCCTTTTTGGAATCATTTGTGTAGTTGTTAGGGGAGGAAAAATCCATCCTGGGAGGACTGCTGTTTCTTTTTGCCTGGGTGACCTACAGTGGACAACCACCACAAAAGGACATTAGTCACAAAGTTGGCTAGGAATACTATTTTATTAGGAGAGGAAGAAAAAGAAAAAGGGCTCTACTTTAGTGTGGATCTTTTCTTTACTCCTAATTAGAATCACAATCCATCATGCTGGAAAGTTTCTATTCATTTTGGTGATTGGGGACATGACAAATGAATCTCAGAATAAATGGGATGTCAAGGCAGAGCAGGAGATGGATGTGTTCTGCATGGGATAAATGTAATAAGTACAGTTAATGTTGGCAACCAGCCAGTCCCATTGCCTCGCGCTGGGTGAGTTGCCCCAAGGCTTTGACCGGGGGTAAAACACCAATAAATGATTCCCCTCATCTCCCATTTATTAGAAAATGAACACCTTGTCAAGGTTCGTTTTCTGTTTTCCTAACTGTCACTTTGCTTCAGGGATGGCAACTAATTGAATATTAGTTAATTGTTTCTAATAAAATGCTGATAATTAGATATCTTTTTTCATGTTCCTGGCCTAGCTCCTCTCTTTAATTTCACTTCCCTTTCAGTAGCCTCTGTTTCTCACACAGTTATGTCAAGATTGATTATCTGCAGCGAGCAAGAGGCCAAGCAAGAAACTTCATTTAAGATTAATTTCAGGGAAACTGCTTTACAATTTTTCTAAATTGAATTTAGTCTTAATTTTAAAGTGTTAGGGGTTGTATGTCTTCAAAGGTTGCTTTTGGATAATTTATTATGTACCGAGTAATCAAACCCACTCTTAAACTAGGATGCTCAAAGTGTCTACAGGCACTCTTTGGATTTGTCTATACAAGCAAGCCTGGTTTTGCTCAAAAGTGTTGGGAAGGGAGGCATTCCCTGCATGTGTGCTAGATTGCCAGTAATGGAGCTGCTTTATGGATAATTAAGCACTTTCTAGAAAAGACTGTCTTTTCCTCTTCGTATCAGTTCCTCTAGTCTTAGGTGATCCCCAGATACCTTTGGTAATTGTGGTAACCACAGGGGACACAGGTGGTTCCCCCTAAATGCTTGAAAACCAAAGCTGTGACAACTGTGTAAGTTCATGCAAGACCCCAGATCAGGACGTGTCTTCCTCATATCAGCCTGGGAAATGTCTCAGATGCGTCTTCAAGCGCACAGGACTTCTAGCCTGCTCTTTGGATCCATTAAAAAACCCTCTCAAGTCTATGATCTGTGTGAAACACTTTTTTCAGGAAATGAAACGAAATTAAATGAAACTTGCTGGGTGCCTGGCCCACTCACCAGGGGTAAAATGGGATAGTGCCCCTAATTCCAGCTGAACTGTGATGACTTGCACAAATTGAAAAGCTGTCCCACAGGACCATTCTGTCTTATCTGGAGCAAACCATACTGAGGCAAATATATTCCAACCTTGTTTGCTCACAAGCTGAGGATAGTACAGTTGTACCAGTGCTGCTAACCAGTATTTCAGCAGCCTGGTTGTGAGGACATGTGTGTGTCTGGAAAAGGCAGAATTAAAAAAAAGGCAACAAAGCATCCAGAACTTGTACCAGATTTGTGGCTTATTTGGCAAAATGAGAAGGCTGGAAAAGCCACCCGTAAGATCCTGTCCCTCTTAGCCTCTATCTCTTCCCACACAAAACCAGCTTTAGTTGTTTGAATTCCCTTGGGGAGGGGATGAAGCTGTAGCATCACTGCTCCTTTCAGTCATTGACTGGTGTGAAGATATCAGGGGATGGTTATTTGTACCACAGCAAAAGGCTGAGCAGCTCAGTGTAAGAACTGCTGAGTTGGAAAAAGAAGCTGGAGAAGGATTAAATGAATGCTGAAAACACAGAAATAAGCAAATGGAACATAATGCAAGCAGAATTAGAGTACTTGGAGGCTGTCCTAAGATATTCCTGGCCAAGTTTGTCCCTTTAAGCAAATAAAACAACCCCAGGGAGCAATTTGGCCTACCATGCCTACATTTGGACTCTCTGAAGAGAAGCAGAGTAACCCAATTGCATGGACTCAGAAAAATTGTAATGGCTTTTCTATCCTATTTTTTGCTCTAAGAGATGCTGAATATAATGTATGAATCATACACAGTCCTTGTTAAAATCAACATGCTGCATTTTTACTAGCTTCACAATGTGCCAATTATTCAAAAACTTCTCAGCTTGAGAAGAGGTCAGATTGTGAATGGAGGTAGGTGAGTATTTGCCTGAAACCTGCCAAAAAGTAGGTCTGTAAGACTTTCTAAACTTACTTTTTTTTTTTTATTATTTATTTTTTTTTGTTAGCAAACCTCTTGACTTAGCAGGAATTAGACTGGAAACTCCCAAAGAATTCAGTGTGTTTCTTTGGAAATGGCTGTGCAGTTGTGCAGGACTGTAGTTCACGTGGATGCATCTGAGCCAGCTTTTTTTTTAGCTCATGGAGCTCAGCACGGGACAACATACTTGCCCGGTTGCTCAGGTAGGTTTTGCTGTGTTTTGCTGGCTGAGGTGTGTGTGTTGATCCTTTGTTGTTGCTGAAAGATGTCAGGAGACTTTCATCATATGACACAAAAATGTCTGGTGCTCAGATTTAGTTTGTATTCAAGAACCTGGAAAGGTTTTCCTCCACGTGCAAAGAGTGATTTACACTGGTCTCTAAGAGAATGATATAGTTCTTCTATTTCACATTGTCGCAATAAATAAGTAGAAAAATAACAAGGAAATTAGCGAAGGACAAGAGAATGTTTTTTGTATTTTTATTGTATAACTTAATGTTTAGGTGAAGGGTAAAGTTAACATTTTTTTCAAGGAAATCTAGCTCACTGAGCATCAGATGATGTGGATCAAAGCCTGCTAGTGTACCTCATGAGCATGTGCTCTGTGAATGGTCCTGCTGGGCTCGGTCAAGCTGTCGTAGCGTAACTTTCTGCAAGCTGCTTCTCTTTGCATTCAGTCCTTATGGATAACAAACAACTGCATTGTTAACCCTCTCAGGGGTGGAGCAGATCTGATTGCAGCACTAAGTGAAATACCCTCTATGTGAACATATGTGAGGGAGAAGTCAAGGTGCCAAGCCCTGTCCTTTGTAGAGGTAGAGATTTATTTTTTTTTTAAACAGGAGACTTTATTCTTTGTTATGAGATGTAATGATCCACAAAGCTCACAAGATGGTTGGTTGTTGCCAGGAAGCCTCGTTTGTAATGGCAAGGTCTAAAAACTTTGCAACCCACCTCAAGGACCTCTGTAGTATTGCAACAAATGGGATTATCCACATGTTTTGGTATTGAGCAAGTGGTCTGTGGCCTCTGATTTTTCACTGGAAACAGCTGATGAAGTTTTGTTGTATTGTTTTTAAAAACCCAGGCTGGATTGCTTGTAGCCTGCTAGCAGCTTGCTCCATTGGCAGTTCAGTTTGCAGCACCTGTATAAATGAACAAAATTAATGATTTCCAAGTGCTGCCAGATTATACTTGACATAAAATGATGGTTTTTTTGAAGTTCAGGCTGTCATCAGATTTTTTTAATTTATTTGTCTGGTTTTAGGAGCTATGTAACAGCAAATAAATGTGTGCCATGCGCTGCAGGTCGATAGACAACTGGATGGCAAGGCTGCAACGGGATCTTTCTGTTCTTACTGAGCAAAGCCTGTTTCCTTTTTATTACCCTGATTATAGCTATACACCAACAAGCCATAGTTAAAGTTCCTTAACAGCCTGGTACCATCATAGCAGAAATATGTTTTCCCTTCCCAGAAAGGAGCAGAATTTGGAATATTTGTAGACTTGTGAAGCACTTATGTTGCCTTTTTTTCTGGTAGTTTGGAAGTGCCTAGGAAGGGAAAATAGCTGTTAATCCATGCTAGCATGGTCCCACCACCTGCTTCTCGCCTGCCTGGGCCATGAGAACCTGTGTGTATGGGTGATGGGGGTCTCCGGGAGACAAGGAGGTCTGTGCCATTCGGTTACCAATTTCTGCCCTAGAGAACATGAACCATTGCCCAGTGCAACCAGTCCAAGGGACTTCTGCTGGATCATCTCAGGGGTAGAGCTCCCCACAGATGAGTGAGGTTGTACCTGAACTGACATGGCCTCACTGGCCAGGAAATAACCACCAGAGTGTTCTTTGTTTAAAGAAATCTAAACAGGTTTCTCATGAGATTGATTCCTAATAATAATCCAGATAACAGGCATATGGAGACATAGCTCAGCTACTTGATGAAAAGCAAGAGGTTTTTACAACAGTGCATATAAAAATTAAGACCAGTAGGGAGATTTTTTTAAAAATATATATCAAATAGTTTAGTAGCAAGACATTCTAGATCAATAAATGTCCTCATTTAAATCTTGACTGCTTGACAGATGCAGAAATGTCAATTTTCATTACGAAATGTAGCACATTTTTCCCTTGAGAGAACCTCATTAGAAACTATAGCACTGGCGGATTGGAGGGAAACCCATCCTGCACCACATCCCCCTCCTCTTATGTTTGGTTAATTAAATACAGGGCTTGATTTTTCAGTCAATACCAGTAGATTAAGTTTGCATGTCACCTCTGGCTTTGCTTGGGAAGTTGTAGTGCTTGTACATGGGACAGAAGAGAGATGCCCATGCCATGGTTGCCCTCTGAAGCTTTCTGCACGTGACTGGGCGAATTCTCGGCAGAGGTGATTGTGGCTTTGTGTGTACAGGGTCTCCCCCCGTAGCAGAGAAATTGTAGATGATGTGAAGCACCATTCCTAATGCCAAATGATAACCGTGGTGCTTATAGATGAATGTAAATTTTATAATCAGCTATAGTCTGCAGCTGGAAAAATACAAGTATGTAAAGTGTTTTTAAATTATTACTGTTCAGGGATCATAAGACAAAGATTAGTTGTCTAAATCTGTCTCATAAACAAATTAACACAGTGCTGCTTTCTGTTCAAAATATGATTCTTGTCGGAAGGATTAAACATGTTAAATCCAGCTAGAATATGCTGTGATCGTGTTTTTTTTAGCAAAGCTGCAATAATCAGACATTTACAACTAATAAATCAGTACTCTTAATTCCTCTGCAATAAGGCTTTGAAATATAATCTGTCATTTCAGATTTATAGAACATGACTTTTCATAATTATAATTCTCAAATGCACATTACTAGTTCTAATTAAATTCACTTTCAAAAAATCTGAAGCATTTTTGTGGATTATCTGCTCATATTATGTTCTAACGGTAAAATTAATGTATAATCTGTTGAATAAATTTGGTTAGTTCTTGGATAGAAAAATATGCTCCACTATTGATCAAGTCCTGGAAACTTAGATAAGAAGAACAAAAATGTGTACTGTGTATCTTAAGAGGGCTTTAACAAAGCAAGATCAAACTCAATCACTGGCAAGAACTTTCTCTTTTCATAGGAGAACTTTCCTTCATAAAAGAAAAAAAAATTAAAGGATTTCAACTAATTTAAAAGAAATTAAAAAATATTAAATTATAGCTTGATGAGAAAAGATGTTAAATATCAGCTCTAGTTAGGGTGTAGCAGTGGATTAAATTATAGACTCATTCAACTGAAGAATGAGTCCCTATTTGTGTGAACAAGTATATTTATTTGTGGGTGTTGGTTCAATAAAAGCTGAAGTGTATCACTTACTCAGCTTAATGTTTCTCATTAATAAGACACCTATGAACCTGATGTATTTCTGGCCAGTATTCTCAAACCTGCAGTGTTATTTCACTATATCAGAAGCTCAGTTCTGAAGTCAGTGGGTCAGATCCCTGCTGCTCCATAGTGGGAGCTGGAAAGATGCTCATTGAAAGGCTGTCCCTTGCTGTGTGTCCTCCTACTCCTGCACTACCCCACTAGTGCAGCTGTGGGGCACCAGTATATATAATCCTGTGTGTTGAATAACAAGAATAATTTCTTCTGCCAAGCCCGTGTGTGAGAAGCATTGAGACAGTAACACACTCTCTCCATCACCTAGTTGAGGCAATTAAGACCATCGTGAGGTCAAGTCACTTGTGGGTTTGGAAATAGTGTTTTGGAGCCCTATCCTCCTATCACCAGTTTGGTTTTTGTTGCAGCAGCAACCTCTGAACTCCTTCCTGCTGAGGACCAAGCCAGCTGCATTGCAACCTGTGTGCAAGTGATACATGTTTGCTCATCAGCAGGAGAGAGGAGCCCTTATCTCTTTATCCTTATGATCTGCACAGGATCTGTGCATTGCTGAGACCTACAAGTCCTTCCTTTCTCACTTGCCTCAAAATGCCACCATCAGAAGGCTTTTAAGTGGCCATCTTTGCTGAGGATGACAGGGTGGAATAAGCTGCCAGGATACATCCAGGGCCCGCACTGCACTCCCATACTCTGGGAGAGAGGCAGTCTAAGGGTTTTAATGAGCTGGCATGATCTGCCAGCATTTTACTTCAGCATATATAGATATCAAATTACATCAGAACATACAAAGCTGTGCCACTAAACTTTAATGTGCACCTTACCCTTGGGAAAGCTTGTGGGATGGTCCAGTGTCAATAGGAAACTGAAGACTTAGAGATGAAATGTGCAGTGAAAAACAGGTCCTTCATGTGGGAAAAACTGTCCTGCTGGAGGAAGGCAGTATTTGTATGTAATGACCTTCCCCTCAGTAGGTCTTTAAGCCATTAGCCAACTCTTCTTTAACTTTTAATCTCTCCATGCATATAGTAAAATTTTACTTAGGTGTACAGTTATATCCTTTAGCCTGCTTCAGGCTCCCTAACTGAAGATAGGAACAGAGTAACTGGCCAAGAGAGGCTTGAATAGTGCCGAATCAACCTGGAAACTGGAAATCTAAGAGAAATAATAATTGGTAAAAATGTCACCAGTCTAAGAGGGAGATAAAAAGAGCCTTTTTCTTGTAAGTAAACATAAAGCTGTAGGTATGCTGTGGTACAAAGGCAACTGGATTTGAGGAGGGACAGGAGCTGACTGCCTTGTTAAGGCTCATTGTTTTGTGGGGTTGTATTTAAAAGAGTGGGAAGGCTGAAACAGGATTGATGGGGTGGGTGTCTGGAGAGTTAGAGAGATCTTGGTGCTTCTGTAGTGGGTTGTATGAGGACAGCATTCTTAAAGGTGACCCGCAGTGCTGAGCAATTTCCCCACCTACAGCAAATATCAGTAGTTTTCTTATTTTGCCACAGGAGTAGAAACACCCAGCTGCTGAAGGACAGTCCTTGCCTTTAAGAATTTATAGTCTCCACAGTTAAGTCAGCCAAAAGCAGGAAGGTGAGACCAAGGCACAGAAAAGTGAAGTGACATGGTAAATTAGCCATTACACTGAATTTATAACCATGGTCTCCTATCATCCAAGCTTGTGTATTGAACCATCCAACCTTTCTCACATGCTACTCTTTCCTCAAAGTCTGAGAGAGAATAGACAGTAGTCAAGTGCAGTAAATAAATAATTCAGGGGCACTATGTAATGATTGATGGAGCATCCCAAATTAATGCATGCTGGCCTGCAAGCAAAATTGTGTGGCTGCAAAACAAGGTCATTTAGGGACAGCTTGCTCATGTGTTCTCTATGCTGTCTTTAGTTTGTATCCTAATGACATGCATTAGTAAACCTTCATTGTGCAGCATGAGTAAAAGCAAAATCAGTTACTTGAAAATGCTGGAGTATTTAATCATATTTGATCACGTGCTGAAAGGGTATTTTTTAGCAATCTGAGCAGTCTGTTACAGGAGGTATCCTTGAGTGTGTGGAAGAGAAAGTCCTGTCAGTCCAAGACATCTTTGCCAGCTGTGTAGTCAGAAATAGAAGCTCAGAAGGGCTTGGAGAGGAGAGGGCTGTGAAGGGCTGCTGTCACTGCTGAGTATCTGTCAGGTGAACAACAGCATCCGGGTCTGGATGCTCCCTTGCTGGGCTGGCCCACCTTCTGCTGCACTTCTGTGGAGAACTTCTAGCTGGTAAATGCACCTCCCTGCTAAAGAAAGTTCTTGGCCCTCTAAAAGAATGCATATTTATCTGTCTATCACTAATTTGTCCACTTAATTAGGAAGCTGAAATATTGCCATTAAAAGATACTGTTGGCATTACTAAAAATAGTCATTAAGGTGCCAATTTAGAAGTAGCTGAAAAGCAATTATTAAGATGTGCAGTTAGACCAGTCGGTAACAGATTACTGGAACAGGCTGCCCAGAGAGGTTGTGGAGTCTTCTTCTTTGGAGACATTCAAGACCAATCTGGACACGTTCCTATGTGATCTACTCTAGGTGATCCTGCAAGGGGGTTGGACTGAGAGATCTTTCGAGGTCTCTTCCAGCTCCTAATATTCTGTGATTCTGTGATTCTGTGACCATCCATGCCATCCTACCTCATCTTCAGGTGTTGGGGAAGCAAGCAGAAGCAGGTGCCTTTCCACCATACATGTGTGGCAAACGGGTTGGCAGCTTGGCATTCAATGAGAGAATTGTAATTGCTTCTCTTCTATTGTCTGTCTTCAGGATTTAGGAATATATAGAGTGATGAATGAGTCATGATCCATGTCCTCTGCTTCATATTTGAACATGAAGTATTATGCAGGGGATCAGATTGTTCTTAATTTTTATGTCTTAAAGATGTATTGCAAAGAAAAATGGTTCTAGGAAAGAGGTATAAACAAGTTAAGCTTTATTCTTAGAGAATACTGCATCAGGTAAATTTGCCAGTCATACCACAAAGATCCTATGGCGTGCTTGGTGTGGGCACTAAATGTCCCATGTCTGGCCATGGCCTGTGATTTGTTTTCTGAGCAGAGTCATAAACTCCCAGAGAATTATTTCCTATCAGACAGGATAAGACTGAGGAATAAGTGCTATGATATTGATGAATGCACAATCAGGTATTTTAAATTATTAAAAGAAATGCATGGGGGTATGAACATTGAGGAATTACTGTGTATCAACAGGGGTTATAAAGGATACAGCTATAATTTTAATCTGTGTATCTGTGCTTGCTTACTCCAGTCTGTGCAAACTGGGGGGGGGGGGGGGGGG
>VXBZ01006766.1:408042-446214 GCA_013399135.1 Heliornis fulica
GAGGGGAACGTGGGTGGATGTGTCTTGATGGGTGAACCAACACTCTGCTCCTGCCTTACAAATACTTCGGATTGTTAAGTAACACATGAAAATTACAAAATTGGGATCAAATCTGTCCTTGTCGGTGATAGTGCCATATCCCTTTACTCCTCTTTTGACCACATTCTTTTTTATTTCTTTTCCTATGAATATAGAAGGCATGATAGAATAGTACTTAATTAGTTGGATGGCCTGTATGTTGGTGTTTTGGGGGTTTTTCTTTCCAAATACTTTGGCCTCTTGAAAAGATTGAGAACAGCATTCTCACATGAGAAATATGGTGCAAATACTTTCTTAATATTGTGCTTTGTGCTGCTTTTTTGGTCAGATAGATAGATAGTTGAATAACTGTAACTGAAGTACATTTTTCCAAAAGTACAGAATAATAACTATTATTGAGTATAACACTTTCTTAATATCCTGCTTTATGCTGCTTATTCAGCATAAAGCATTTGTCTTCAAAATAAATACATACATATATAAAATCACTGAAGAAGTGCATTTTTCCAAAAGTAAAGAATAGTAACTCCATTATTGAGTATATGGCAAGTGATATCCATGAGCAATACCTGAGGATGGAGGAGATCCCCATATCTATGAAGCAGTCTTTTTTTCCTCAACAACAAAAATGTAAGCATTTGTACTTCAGAAAATGAATTACAGATGTGCCTTCCTCACCCACCACCCCAAATGCATTTGATAATGTCTCAAATCTATCAAAATATTTTAAAATTTGCCAATCTGCTTAAAGACATATGGTAGCACAATAGAATTCAAATACAAAATTCAGTTGAAGTGACACTTAAAAACTGGACAGTCTCCCTGCCAATATTGTGACAAAGATGATTGAAGGGCATGTCAACAGCTTTACATACAGAGTTGAAGATGTTCCACATGCAGGCTTACATGGCTGGAAAGTGAAAATACATGAGTAACTCCACTGCTGACCACAGGCTGCATGAAGCTTTCCTAAAGGCTGGGAAGAATCACAGAACTCTCACAGTATCTCTTTTGTTTGCACTAATAACATAAACAGTACTGTCTGGAACCCACTCCTGTTTTCCTACCCAGTTCTGCTTTATTTGTTTTTATCTTTTCTGTTATCTTTGTGATCCTCCTTAAAAAGTCAGATCATCATTTTAACACTGAAGAGCTATGAGTAAAACATGTGAAATGCAATTCCCACCTTCACCACTAATCAACTGCCAGTCATTTGATTTCATTCTAAAAGCAGCTGAGCACTTCCCAGCTTCACAGGATTGCCACACATCTCAGTAATGTCTGAGCACCTTCAGCTAGGTCCTGCAGGACTCTGTCCTGAGTTCAGGTATTTTTCTGTGTTTCTACTCCTGGTGCACCATTTCCTATTTCCTCTGTCCACATCACAGATTCACCTTTTATTACTGCTTTGGGCTTGTTAAGGTATTTAGCCGTTCAGTTATGCAATGTGAACTCTTTTCTTTGAAAGTCTGAGAGCATCAAAACAATCAAAACCCCTTGAAAACTCTTTTGCTAAATCTTCTGATGGAACCTAAACTTCTGCTGCTCTACAATAGATCACAGTGCATAGCACATGAATTAAGTCAGAAAAGTGTGTCTCGGTTTCTCTCACGACTACTTATGTTGATACAGTTTGTACCAGAGCTGAGTCCCGTTGACTTCAGTAGGACTTTGAGGCTCCAGCCTTCATGCATCAGAGACCAGGATGTGAATCATCCTTGGGGGCATCATAAAGATTCCACAAAGAAAGAATATACTTATCTTCCTGAAACAGGTCTGACAGATAAAGAAATATTTGTGGTTTTAATCTGGAATTCACATATATTTTTTCCTGAGCATTGCATACTCTACTGGGGAAATTGTCAATTATTTATTTGAGTACTGGAGAAAAATCAAGGGCACATCAAGGCAATTCATACCATTTGATGCGGTCTGAAATGTTAAATTTCCACGCTGGCATAATGCTCTCCATTTTTTTTTCTGCCTCTGAACTTGACAATGTTTTCCTTATTTTTACTGGGAAATGAATGCATCTGTTTTCTTAACAAATGGAAGTGTTTGACTTACAGATGCTGCCTTTCAAATCAAAGCCTACTAAAAATCTGATATGGCCAGAGAATATGTCACATATTTTCCAGTTAGCGGGTGAGAACGTTTTCCTCGGTACTGTATGTCTTGGCACATGTTTGTCTGTGCAAATATCCCTTCCCCAGATTTATCAGCACAAAATTTCAAACTTCTCTGGAGATACAAGGAAGGAAATCATTGCTACACTTGGGAAGGAGCAATGAAGGAGAACAGACTAGTTTTCTAGCATCCCAGATGCTCTTTTTTCTATTTCTGGAGCTCAAGTACCACCCTGATGGAAGGGTAGGTCAGGGAGCTTCTCTTGCTGCAGTAATGGTGTTAGGTGGTTGAGGGCAGGAACTGGAAATCTGAAATATGTAGGTCCTGCTGGACAGAAACATTGTTATGCTGCATAGAGAGGGTGGAACGTTATTGATAGGCAAAGAGAATATGCCTGTCCTCTTTTATCAAAGGAGGGAGAGATGCTGATGGCCTTAGTATTCAAAACTTTGAGCTCTGAGTCAGTGTGTGTGGGACAGGGGAAATGAGGAGTAATTGACATTACCATACCCCAAGTATTTCCTTCGATACTTCTGCAGTCTTGCCAGCAATATGGCTTTGGAAAGATCAGAACAGAACATGAAATGATTCACAGAGCAAAGAAATACTGTCGGGTAGTTGTTAGGGAGTTCTTTCAAGGCAGGGTTAGCCTCAACCAGTGTGATGTGAATGGGAGGCACTTATATGGGATGTGTGTGATGTTAAGGGGAAGCATTTGTAATTAAGAGACTTCAATGCATGTCTCTAATTAGGTTGTCTACAGGTGAATGTTAATTCAGATATGAATAGGATATAAGCTTGCTGCACACAAGCCGCTCCCAAGTCAGGCCCTGTACATGCCACTTGTACTGGTTTGGACTGTGGAATAGTTAAAGTAATGATGCAAGAACACATTTGCATGCTGGTTTTAGTTTAATGGTTTACTAATAAACATTAAATAACAGTAATTTTGTCTTTGCTAACTCACTTCTTAATAAGCCAAAAAAAAATTTATTTAAATATAGATATGTATGTGTTAGCTGCAAGCAAGTGATTTTTATAATTAACTACAACATTAGAAACCAATCATATACATATGTTACTATAGACCAGTCTCCTTAAGTCTAACTTGATTGAAAACTTCTAATGGTTGTAGTATATATGTTCTCTAGTAATAAAATGCTTGGCAGGAACAAGGAACTGGCTGGTTTAAAGAAAATCAAGGAGGTTCCCCCTTTTTACATCTGTCAAGTTTTAGCTCTCCCCTTGTCTCATTAGAAGCAGAGAGGTCCCCAGGAAATTGTTCCTCTTTAATACATGGATGCATTGTATTCAAATGGCACAAGACTGTAGCCAACTCCATTCACCAAAGCAGCCACCTAGGCCTTCAAACTCCCATCTCCAAAAGCTGGTACCCAGGAGGGATTCCCTGATATCACTTGCTCAATTTGGAGATTAAGATTCTTCTCGCCTTTCCTCACACCCAAACCAGCTACACCTGCCAGCACTCAGCACTGAGTGCCTCATGCAGCGCCAATGCTACAAAAGAACACCAGCTGCTTGGTGCCCTCAGGTGAAATGGGCCTCCTATGCCTTCCTGCCACATGGTCACCTCTGCTCAGGCAGGCAGTATGGGGACAGTTCTTAGGGAAACAGATCCCAGAAAATAACTAAACGCCCAGTTGTAACAGTGACATCATAAGGTACGGATTCCATTTACCTAAGCACATCAGTCCTCAGGGAACAGATGCTCTTAGAAAGATTCACTCTGCCCTTAGTGTAGCCTGTGGAGAGGTTTTTCTGGTGGTCTGCCTGTTTCACTAGGAGTGCCAAATGGGTTAGTGGGCACTATTGAGGCTAGTCTAGTGGTTTAGTTAAGTATTTAAGGTTAAATTTTTTGTTGGACAGTTAAATTATTTTTCATGTTTTCCCATTACTTTCACAAGGAGTAACTTAGTCATGTCACGATATAATACCCACATCTTTGTGGGAGCTTGTATGTCTTTGGGAGAATCATCCTTTGATGTATCATTCCTTTAAGCTCAGACTGGGGTCAGTTTGGCTGATGCCACTGCTCTGTCCTGTAACTGCGGTTCTTCCTTTCCCTCACAAACTGGCACAGTGACATCACGTGGAGGTCATCACATGTGTGTAGATCACATGTGATCTTTAGGATTACAGAAAGTAGCATGTCTGTAAGAAATTCACATAGTGTGCATGAATGAGGCTGACAGGAGAGTTGAGCATCTCTGCTGTTAGAAGTCTAAATCCATTATTGTTTCAGCTTAGAAAACAAAACTTAAACAATCAAAGATCTGAAAGAACTGAGAGGTGTAATGTAGACTATCCCCACCAAAGGGAATATAACATACCAAGCTAAATACCTCCACCTTCCCTGTGACTCCTGAGAGGTGTAAGGAAATTCAGCAGCCTGCAGGAAGCACTTGCTCAGCACCATACCAACTAGGGTCTCATAATTCTTTAAACTCCTCAGCTCTGTTCACAAGATGTGTCTTTTCCAGTCACTTTTTGTTGTTGTTGTTAAAGAATCATTAAATGGAGTCAGTTTTATGCCAGTCCTAAAAATACTCAAGGTACAGCAGACTAGTGCATAAAATGTGTTGCCTACCTCCTCCCCCTTGTTTCTTTCAAATAACTAGAGGTCATGACCCCCAAAATCTGGCTGTTGGCTGTTAGCTAGTAGAAACCAGCTGAAACCCTGGTAAGACAAATCTTCACAGCTGTATCATATGTCTGCTGTTGTCAATATAGCTGCAAAACCTGCCAACTGCTTGTCACTTAACATAAAGTGGATTTAGAGGGGATGAAGTAGAAAGAGAAACACATTGTGATGCAATCTGAAGGCATGGTGATCTGGTAAACTTTTCTCATCTTATTTACTTCTGAGGTTTGGTTTGTTTTTTTTCTTTCTTTCTCTGCCTTTCCAGCCTACTTCAAAAGACAGGCATGTTATGGTATCTAAGCACAAAGCGTTGTTTCCAAACCAGCCAGTGTTTTGCTTTCCATGTTATCCCGGTGCCAGGAAGGTAATTGCCAATCCCATCCAACGGGTTAGTGGCTGTGGCCAGGTCAGTGCACTGCCCACGAGATTGCAGAACAGAGGCTCTGATCCTTCGGTTTGTTTTCCAGGCTGGATTGCACACTGCTGCTGACTTGCGAGTGCTCTCCATGCCATCTCAAGGCAGAAGCAGCCTTGGTCTAGCCCCAGCCCTTGGGGGAAAGCCCTCGTGCTCCAAATCAGCCCTTCAGGACCCTGCTCCAGTACCTGCTTCTGGCACTATGGGGTTGCTATTGACATCACAGTTTCAGCCAGATTTTGATCTTCCTAGCAATAGAAAAATTCCATTCCAAAATTACACTTCCTTTTCTCAACAGAATGCAGATTTTAGGGAAATACTGTAGTGTTTTAGGGAATAGGGAAAATGAATTTGTCTTTGAAAATGGTTCTTCTGGCACAAGAGGCTGGGAGAATGGAAGAGGAAGAAAGAATAAAAGCATATTTGCTTGTTCTGTTGTCATCCTTTCAATATTATACAAAGAAAGGGTGGGATCTTCTCCTTACAACTAAATTTTATTTTCAGTTCTGCAAAAAATAACTGTGTTGTATCTTATTTTGTTTTTTTAAGTAGGAATTTTTCTAAGGCAATTTTGAATTCATTTAAAGAAAAAATAAAAACCAAATAGATAATAATTTCTTGGCCAACTATAGTTTTTATTTACAGTTGTGGGTTTGATGCCTCATGGAAAGGCAGGGCAAGAACTTCAGAGAGACAACCAACACCTTGGGCAGTGCCTCCCATGCCTGGTAAAAGCTGTCTAATTGTGTCACTGAAACCCAGGTGGCTTCAAACCTGGCTGATCACGGAAAAGAGTCAGGAAAAATCTTGATCCTTTTATAAAAATTTACTGAAGGAAAGTGAGAAATACCCAAAGCATTGTTTCCTGGCCTCAGCTAAAGACCTACTTTTCTAGTCTTGACTTAACCTGCCAGTGACTCCTGCAGGGAATTGTGCGAGAGAGAAAAGATACAGATCGTGCTCAGATTGCAGCTAATTATTAAAAATGGCTTACTTATGTTTATTTTTAATTGCTCCAAACCTCAGTAGTGTAATGAAGCTATTAAGAAATAACCCTCTGAAAGAGTTAACCAGAAAAAAAGATAAGGTCCCCAATGCACTTTTGCATTTTATTGACATTTTAATTAAGACTGTAGTATACTTCAGGGATCTCTGCACTTAAATAGAAACCATTTTAATATGCTACACTGGCAAAGAGTAATGGATGAATACAGACCCATATTCCCATATGTTTTATGGTACTTAGTGATTCTTTTGTACAATGTATTATGATGTTAAGACATTTTATGAGTTTCTATTGGCTAAGCTGAGCCATATCAAATTATAATTTTGCTCAGTGGATTTTACTGTAAGCAGATTAAATAGGGCACGTTCTGTATTTATTGTACAGTTAGATCTGCCTGTTTTTGTTTTTCCTATTATATTCTTCATTTACTTTTCCCCTTAAAGTGAATATAACAAGCATTATATGAAGAAATCGCTTGGCTCCACTTACAGTGGGCTGGGGAGGTTGTTTGTGGGATTTTCTTTCTTTTAATAAAAGTTGTTGGAGCTGAAAGGATGTTGTTCCCTTGATAATATTGATTTGAATTAATTCTCATCCATTTAACTGCACCACTGATATAGCTGTGAGTATTTTTCTTTTTAAATAAACAAGTTGGCATCTAGTATTAACATCTGGGGACACCACCAAGTCAAGAGAGAGGAGGTTGTGTGTCCCACTGTGGACCCAGGAACAGGACTGTGTGTCAAAGGCCTGACAAATGTAGTTTAACGATGCTTTCTAACTCCAGAGTTTTGAAGACACTGAGTAGCACCAAGTTGTAAGTTTTTCATGAGCAACGTGAGAAAGCATGAATACTAACTCCAAGGCTTAATTAAATCTGCTCAAATATGAAACTTTAGTGCAGCATTGAGTGAAGCCCCTGGACTTGGAGGAGGAAAGTACTGCAGTGAGAAGCACTGCTGTCAGGCCAGTTGCACTGGCCACTGCTGTCATATTAAGCAGCTTGGGTAAGAACCTCAGCTATGGTACCAAGTCCAGCTAAATGTTGATACCCGCTTTTATTATTATTATTATTGGACTCTCCTCTCATGAGAGAGTGTTTCTGTGTAGTAGACCAAGTCAAAACCAGGCAGTTCCAGGCTTGAAAGCCTATTCTTATGAGAATGTCAGTGTAAACAGTTGTTCTCCCCTTTTTTTTTTTTTTTTACAGTCATCTCCAAACAGGTGAGAACTGATAAGAAGGGCTCAGTTGGTCAAAAGCCAATGAGAAGGGTTCCAGTTGGTCAAAAACACTGATTCAGTAAACATAAAACATTGGGGGGAAGGTGTTAGTGTCAACGAGGGGTTTGGAGAAAAGGCAGCCTTCAAGTATTCCATTTCTTTTGCACTAGCAAGGTTTTGATGGTGAAATTTCAGTTTAAACAGTTAAACATAATTCTTGTGGCACAAATGAAACATTGCTGTTGTATATGGAGTCTGAGATTATCTGTACATTCAACTTTTCAGAGTGTTAACTTTTGCTGGCCCAGCATTAAATGGAGCAGCAAAACTGGAGACCTCTAAGCTTTCCTGGTGTAAGAATAACAGTTCCTGTGTCACTCTCACATTAACATGAGATTATATTGCAGGAGGTGGACAGCAAAGGGGTTTGCAGCTTACTTTTAGAATCCCGGTGTTAAAAACTTTTGCCACGTCCAGAAAAATTTGACTTGTTCCTTAAATTACCCTAATTCCCAGGTATTTTGCTACTTTACTTTTCCTTGAAAGCCAGCTTCACTAAGTCACTGGGTTTATTGTGCTATTGTGATACATGATGTTTTAATTTAGAGAAAGTCAATAAATGAGGTGAAGGTGTTCAGAGAAATGATGAAGAATCTACATGTTTAGTACCAGCACAAACAGACAAAGCTGGCTTGAAATCTGTAGGTGAAGGAAAGGAGAATGGAGCAGAGGAAGAGTGCTCAGTCATTGGGCCCATGGATGAATGTGCTCAGAGATGCAGAAATGTCTAGAAAATACCTGCAAACCACACCGCTTCAATGCAGATTGCATTTTTTTTAATATAGTTTCTGTTAATATGTTAGAGTGGGATACTAAATGGGAAAGTGCCGCATTCAGGGTTTTTCATCCCTTTCCAGGTTTCCCATCCTATTTCAACTTGCATTCAAAATATTCTGTTGTTCTGCCTTTCACAGTCCCAGTGTAAGGGCAAGACTTTCAAGTAAAGATCTTCCACAGCTCTTTGGGGCCAGATTGATCCCAGCAACAGCTCCAAGTCTTTCAGTCCTTCTTTGTCACCGGTAAAGGGGCTGGTACCACAGCTCCTATGACTCCTATGTTAGACATAGTAAGCAGTAGGTTTTATTTTACTTACCCTTTCCAACCTAACAGCCTACGAACCTTCAAAAATCAGATGAGGTAAGATGAGACTTGGGTCCTGAGGTCCATTTGTCTACAGTGCAGTGGTCAGTTATTCTTTTCCAGGTGAGGTTTTTGGTGGGCTTCAGCATGCTTCTAATAGAAAAGGATGAGAATACTTCACTGGCAGGGGGCTAAAGACAGCTCAGCTATCTGTGATTCATTAATTGATTCAGTTCATATTGCTCATTTGGCTTTAAATCTATCTTCTCTGAACAGAAAGGTTTCTACTGTGGTATATGACAACAGCTGTCAGCACCTGTCCTTGTTAACCAAACCGTCCTCAGAGACCTCATGCAGAAGACCAGAGAGAAGTAAAAGCCTTCAATTAAATTGAAGCCTTTCTGTTCATGTCATGCTGATATCGCTCCCTGCTGCCCGATCAGGGGGATCCCAGCACCTTTGTAGATGGCTTTACACAGATGTGGCACACAGACACTGGGGATGGTGCCAGCTGGGGAATGTGGTAGGAAGACTTAATGTGTAACTCCAGCATTTGCTACATTTCATCACAGAGTTTTTTTCTATCTTTAGTGTAAAATGCTGATTTTCCCTCTTTTAAAAAGAGACAAGACACCAAAAGACTCAATCTGGATTTCCCCCTTCTCCAGTGCATGGATGTGTATCTCGAGGCATTATCTTGCACGTTTGCACGTGTGGAGAAATCAGTGACATGGGAGTGTGCCACTTGATCAGGCCTTTGTCTGCATGCATGTTTGGGTAGAGTGTGTCCCCCCTTCTCTTTTCCTTCATCCTTATTAGTGTCTCCTTTTTCTTGGACCTCTTCCCTTTTTTTTTTTTTTTTTCCCCCCTGTCTCCCCCCTCCTTGCAACCTTCTGCCACCCACTGCTTCTTCCTCCCTCCAGAGGAGCTGATAAGCAGCTGTTTTTGGAGGCACAGCTAATGCCATCCCTCGGGGGGGGTGTGGGTGAGGAGGGGGGTGCTGGTGCATGGAAGCCGGGTGCCCCTCATGGAGAGCAGAACAAGTCACCTCCGCAGTCAGCGCAGCAGCCACCCGCCTAAGGCCTAGGATGCTGACTTTATCTCCAAATTCAGATCTCCTGGTTCACAGCCCCATGCCAGACATGCGCTTTTTTTTAGATGCCTAAGGAATTCCTTGGTATTAAACTTAGAGACAGGGAGAGAATGTGGCGAGAATACATTGCTTTGTCTGTTTCAGCATGTGCTAACAATAATTCCTCATGCCGTCTCGCAGGGGAGGAATACTGCCATGGTAACTTTTAACATAAGCATGAAATCAGCAAGCTCCACTCTGATATCTCATGTAATTAAATAGCTAATAATGTACAATTGTAATTTATACTAATGCTTTTGATATTTCGTCTTTATCTCAGAGCCCTTACCTCTTGGCGAAGCATCGTATCAATGTGGACATGGTGCTGAGGGTGGGGCGAGACAAGAAAGGGATCGGGGATACCTCATTATAAATGTGAGGCTGGTGCATGAACCGTGTCTGCAGCAATCAAACAGCTAATTGTTATGATTTTGCTGATAGTGTCTTAGCTGTAATATCCTGCACTGTGTCAATTTTTCAACCCTTAATGTAACACATTTGCATATCGAACCATCGCAGTGACTATCCTATCAGCTGTACTTGAGTGTGTGAATCAGAAATGCATTGTTCCCCGTGCCCTTCAGCATATCGGATCAAAAAGCAAAGCTAAGAGATAATTTTTATTTCAATTATTTTTTTTTGGACTTGGAGAAATAATCGCATAGACAGTTTCCCTTAAAGATAAACCCCTTGCTCATGCATGCGTTAAAATTCAGCTTGCAAGGCACCTAGTGTGGCTGAAGCCTAGATAAAAGAATTGAATTTTTGAAAAAATGGGAAAAAAAAGAAAGAGAAGCCAGTGTTTAAAGTGTCCTGTGAAAGAAAGAAGGCATTTGGCCTTAGGCATGTGCATCCACAAGAGACAGCTTCAACTCTTATAAAGTGGGGAGTTTTGTGTGAGCACAGATGCATTTTGTTTTCCTATGAGGAAAAGATGATTAAATTATCAGAAACAAAGATAAAAAACCCAGAGCTTCCTGGATATTCTTCTTTTACCTCCCCTGTGTCTCGCTTATTCCTACTGCTTAGCAAAGGTGCTGACTCTGTCTCTCTAAGCTTTAGTTTAAATGTCCAACACCGCTTATTAATGAAAGTAATAGGCTTTTGTTTATTACATGTAATAATGGTGAATATGACTATTTAATATAAGTCTGACATTTAAATTCCACTTAGTTCCGAGATTTGGTTGATATAAACGAATAACTCTTTACCCCAGAGTAAAAACTCCCTCAGTCTGCATTTTAAAGCATTGAAGTTTTCAAAGTAATCAGTTTTTTTCAGAGGAACCAAATTGTGAAGACATCTGTTATGTTATTAATTTCACATAAATCTTAAGCTCCTCAAGGCCTGAAATGAGGCTTCATTCAAGCCGAATTAATGAAACATGATTGTAAGTCCCTTGCATGGAAATGCTGTCATACAGTATTGAGTTGCTTATAATCACTGAGTAATCTTGCAGGCTGCCAAGGGAGAGCTACTTTAAATCCCTCCATAAAACAATATCTGAAAATATCAGAACACTAACTATATCCTGGAAGATTAATAGCAGATGAAAATTTCTATGAAATGAATCATTCTTTCTCAGTAAAGGATACAAACATTTCCAGTAACTGCAGATTGTATAATATAAAGCACAATCTATGATCCAGATGCGAGTGCATTTAAGCTCTGAGATTCATTCTAAATACAAAGTTGCTTAAGTATGCAAGAATTCTATATAATAGAGAAAATGTTTGGAATTATACAGGTTTCCAATTCAATATGGCCCAAATCCTGAAGGACTTAGTCAAAACTCCCAGTGACCTTTTTCGCCTAAGGAAGGACCAAGGGATTTGGCAATATGTGGAAATATTGCGCCCAGCAAACGATAACTAATCATAACCAATGAGAAGTAGCACACTAATTTTGAATTCTTTCTTTGACCAGCATTTGATTTTTGTTCTATTATTTGAGCAAAGGAAGCTCACTATTACTTTTTTAAAAAATAAAAAAATTACTGCAACAGTATCACAAAACTTATTTTTAATGTTGAAACAGAAATTTTTGAAAAGTTGACTCCCTTAATCAAACTTCAAAATACTACATTGGTCTCCAGCTTAACTGGAAAAGAAATATCTGCATATGACATTTATTAAACAAATCTTCTGAGTCCTGTTAGCGTCGATAGACATTTTTCCTCTTTTCTCCTTAAAAACAATAAATTAAAAAATATTAAATACAAAGACACTTCTTTTAATGTAGTGGCATATTATGAAAACTTAATTATAGTGACAGTATATACCTCCAGTATGGGATACACGATAATCGCTCCTCATTAGAAACCTTGGTGGCAATGATATCTCACACAGTATAACTGCAGGTATAGCAAAGCTTCAGAACATGAGAAATTTCCTCCAGGAAGATTTTTACACTTTTGTCCCTCAATACCTCTCTTCTGTTAAATTTTTAAGAGACTTTTTTTTTCCTCCTAAATGTTTGTGTTGAACATGATCAGTGCTTAATTACTTATATGCAACTGTTATAGTTATTCATATATATGTCCCTGGTCAGCAGCTGTTGGTATTGAAAAATAATTTTTTATACTGTGGGAACATTTCTAGGAGCTTTAGCTGCAGAAGACTTGAATATGTTTTGATGGAATGTGTAAGATTTGCATTGCAGTTGTGATCACATTCCAGCATTTAGCGTTTTTTTTAGGTCTCTCTTGAAATTGCACACATGCACAGTTTTGAAAGTTTAAGAGTCATTAGGGCAGAAGCTTTTACATCATAATACTGTAGGATCCTGGCATTGCTAGGGTTGGCAAAAAGCAAACTGAACCATCAGAATTCATCTTGGTGGTAATTTTTAGATAAAATTCTGTGTAATTTGCAAAAAAAAAATGTGCTAATATCGAGCTGCCCTACTTGGAATTCTGAAAACCTCAGAAAAAAATAAAGAATAAAAAAGCAGCTAGGTTTACATTTTACCAGTTAGTCAGATTCAATATTACTTCAAAGATATTCTAAATCTGCATTTGAGTACCATATGTTGACACTGTGTTTTGGACACTGGAGATTACTCCAAGTATCACAACCATGACTTGTGCTCTTCTTCTGTAATCCTTGTTCTCCAGGGCATTACTGAATGCAGCAAGAACCAAACAGAGTGGGGTTTTATAGGTTTTTTTTTGTTTCTGGTTGTTTTGGGGTTTTGGTAGGGTTTTTTTGAGGGGGGAGTGGGGATGGGGGTAGTGTTACTGTCTATTTTAGGTGCTGCTTTCTTGTTCACCTCTGTGAATCCATGTCAAAATAAACGGAGACCTTATCTAGAGAGTGCCAGCCTTTGAAGTGCAGAGATGCAAATCCAAATATTGCATCACAGTGTCAGATACAGAAATTAGTAGCATCCTGCATGTTCTTTGAAGTTCAAGGCTGTGCTTCCACGGAGTGTATTTCCATACAGAAATCAGATGGAAGCTATTCAGACTCGGATAGCAATAATGATTTACTTGCAGTAAATCTTACAGGTTTTTGGCCACACTTAGGGTATGACTTACTAAATACTTTTTGGTCAGATGTTACTTATTAAGATATTACTCCCCCCACAACTATTTTTTAATTAAAGGATAGAGATATAATGTGCTTATTTTTTCTACACACATGTAAAAAATCAAATAACTATTATATACCAGATTATTTGCTTCTCGCATCTTTTTAAAACACTGTGATTTACAAACTCTGATAGAAGATAGAACTACTTGACTGCAGCAGCTCTTTAATCACAGTGGAAAATATTTTAAAATGACAACTTCGGTGGTGGTCTGTTCTGAGCAATGGACAGCATAAAGTGGGCTGGAGGTATAAGCAGCACATTGGTAACAGGGAAATGATCAGAGGCACTAAATTCTAATCTTTAACTGCTTTTTAAATAAATACTCTCTCCTGTCTGTGGCCCTGCAACCAATATGTGGTGACCCTCCCTCCTCAGCCTGCCTGCTCTTTGCAGTGCTGGCTGTCTCTCAGGGTATGTTTGTATGGTGCATAGCACAAAAGAAAAGTCCAGGTTCTTACATCTTAGAAAAAAAAATCCTTAAGGCCAGGTCCAAAACTTGATTCAATTGGCTTTGAGTCAGATCCAGCAGACCAGATTTTCTTTGGCTCTGGTTGTAGGTCTTCAAAACCCACAGCTGAGGCCAGATTTTTATAGGTGCTCCGTGCTTAGCAGTCCACTGTGATGGTTGGAAGGTACTTGAAAGTCCAGTCTCTTTAATCGGCAAAGAGAAAAGGTCTTCCAGAAGACCATTCAGAGCACCTGAACTTAAGTTCAAATACCTCAAATACCTGTTCTCCATCTTGGACCACTTTCTGGTCTTCATTGTCAATATGGCTGGGAAGATAGCATCCCTTGGAACACTATTCCCTGTGAAGATCCCCTTTGCTCCCAGTTTTGTGTGTTGGATTGGTTGGTGAACCACATTTCTTATTATAATGGGGGAAAATACCAGTTCTTAGGAGGAACGTGTGGCCGAAGGTAAACTGGTTGTTCATCTTTATGTATCCAAATGTCTCAAGAGCCTTATCTCTGTATTCAGGATCTCCTATGGTCTTCTATCACCACAGATCAAAAGAGAATCTTTTTTTTTTTTTTTTTACAGTTAATACACCAATAGTTTTCTATTTTCTCTGTTCTAGCAATTTTGAGGAGAGAGAAAATTCTGAAGTGAATTCCTGCTACTACTGAGTTCTTTGGGTTTACACTCTGCTCACAGGGAAATTCATGGGAGTCTTCGGGGAGTAAAATTACAATATGAACAATAGGTTATTTACTTCATCATGGTGGGCACTTGTCTTTCTCTTCTGATGTTATCATTTGGAGAGAAAGGAACTTTGCACTATAGGTGCAAGGCAGTAAATCATACATGTATGTAGATGAGAAGTATTTATATAGCCATATATTATATCCAAATCCTAAAAGATGGAGGAATTAAAGAGAATGAGACTGCTTTGAAAAGAACAAACCATGAACTAGATCTTTTTTCCACTAGAAAAAAATAGAAGCAAGATGGGGAAAATGAGATTATTTCACATGGTTCTTGTTGTTATGCAGATTGCCTCTTTATACCCATACGTTCACCACATCTGGCTCCCTTGTGGGTTTGCTCTTTGAGCTGGGAGGAAGAATGCACAGAGAGATTAAGGGCAAAATAAGGTGGAAGAACAGAAATGGAGAAATGGTTGTGGAGTGAGGAGTAGCTGGACTAAGGAGGATTTCCTTCAAAAGCCTACAAATCTGTCTTCCCTTCCCTTAAACCATCCCATCTTAGTATGCTGAAAATGGCTCTCTTTCGAGTAACCATGTGAGTGGTTGGGCTGCTGGTGCTCCGTGAGCAATGCCTGGCTGGCTGACCAGCTTTGCCTGCCCTTGCCTCTGTGCCCTGGTTTTCCTCACCCATGCTGCTGTCCTGGGTTTTTTTTCTTGGATCGTAAACTCCTATGGAAAAGAGCTCTGCTCCCCATGTTTGTACTGCTGCTTGCACTGTGGACAGCAGAGCTACTGTAATAGCCCAAATATTACCACCACCTTTAGGGTTTTTTTATGAAGTAAAGGAAACCTGAAACCTCCCCTCGCGGTTTCCCCAGTGAGAACTCATTTGCCGTTTCACACGGAGCAGATGCTTTGCTGTGGTCTGAGCTCTGGAAAAGCTCCCCGGGGAGTACAGGGCTATGGCTGCAGGGAAGCCTGGTACCTCCTGTGGGGATGTGCCGCAGTGTTGTCTTGGTTGATCCAAGGAGAACGTGGGATGTGCAGCACTGGAGCACATGAAAGATGAAATTAGAAGCAGACTTGATGAAAATCTTACCGTACCACTCGCTCTTTTAATCATAAGCCATGTAGAAAATTTCCATGACATTTATCATCAGTGTGAGGAAACTTGGGGAAGGAAAGCACCTAGAGCTACTACACATTTTACACAGGCGCACACAGGCAGAGGAAAGCCCTGAAGTAATCATCCTGCATATCCGTTTGCATCACAGAATAGATGGCCAGTCCCTCTTTGAGTCAGGCTGCTTCCGTATTGAAATGCTGCTTCTAATTTATTCTGTGCTCTGTAAAATACAGAAAATGCTCAGAAACGTTGTGTGTTCCCTGCTGTGAGGTGTGAAGCTGCAGAATGCCTGCCTGGCATCAGTCTCAGAAATCAGTGTTGAGGCTCGCTAGCTAAATCTCAGTCCCTAGAAGAGAGATGAGTGTTTTAGTCTGCAAAATACTTGTTGAGGGACTGTCTTTGTAAGGAATGCTCTGCATGATAGTTTGGACAAAATTCTTCCTTGGAGGAACTTTTTTTTTCCCCTTACTGGAGAAATCTTCTTTCTGCAATTCCAGTCAGCTATTCATAGCTGTACAAGTGGAGCTGAAATGGCTAACATTTTTTAGCAGTGTAAACCATATCATTTATCTGTTGTTAAGCTTCCAGCTCCCGGTGAACTACACGACTGAGACAATGCACCAAATATGTCACATATAAACTAAATCCTTCTGAGATGTTAGCACCACTGTCACTGTCTCCACAACCTGTTTGGAACTCCTCGAAGAAAATTTACTCTTAAATGCTATTTTAAGGCAGGGTTTTGTGTGAGTTTCATGCTTACTCCCCCTTGGAAGTCAAATATGTGAGCTTCACTGAATACTTCTAGACAGAGGAACATGGGGCTGTCTTTTAAATGCTTATGAGTAAAGACAAAGAAATCCAATGAGCTGTGACAGCCATATAACCGGTGTCTGATAGCCGATCCTTGCAGTATGTCTGCGGTTAGACATACAGCTCCCCCAGTGCTTCCCTGCGGGCTCTCCCGCCTGGTGCTCCGAATGCAGGCTGCGCATTTTGGATGCTGTGCTGCAGGCTGGGAAGGACTGGGAAGGAGAGCTGTATTTTGGACCTGAACATTTAAATGATGCTCTTCTTACCGAGCAGAGAAGAATTATGTTCTTGCAATCTGGTCCCCTCTGGAGTGCCAGTCCAGGCACACCGCTTTTGCTCCACTCTGTGGTTTTAAGGTGAAACCGTTAATTCAACATGACTCTTTTAAGAAGTCCAAACATTACATGCTACAAGAGGAAAACAAACCACTTAGTGGTATGAATCATGTTTTAAGATGGAGCAGAGGTGGTGTTCATGTTGCCCTGAACAGTTCCAATTTCAGTGTGGTGAGTGTGCACTAGGGAAGGTTTTGGACTCATTATGACTAATTACTTTTTAAATTTCAGAGATTTGGGGGGGTTGGATTTTTCTTTTTTTTTGTGTGACTTTTGGTTTGCTTTTTCTTTTTGGCTGGCCTAGGAGCCTTGTGACTCTGTTCACACAGCCAGATTGTTTGAGTTATCTTGTCAGTTCAGAGTAATTTTAAAACAGTGCTGTTACAGAATTTTCCCTTTCTATGAGGTTAAGTCTCTGCTCCTGAAGATTTGCCATCAGAGCTCCTGCTCAACTGCTCCCTTGGTCTAAAGCATCTGCTGACAGAGTCCTGGAAGAGGAAGCAAGAACATGCTGTCCTGGTTGTACTTTCTGTCTCGTAAGGACTGTTCTCTTTCATTTAATCTTGACAGACTGACATTGTACTCCTGTGGCACTTGGAGCAGGAGATCAGTGCCAGGTAGCTTGAGTTTGGGATCTGATTTTGCTCTGGGATTACAGAAGTTGCTTAGAGAGGTGTGGTTTTTTTTTTTTCCTCTGTCTGATCAAAAGAGACCTATATTTTCATTAGCCAGTGGACAGTGTTGATTTCCTAATAGACTTGTTCACATAGGCTGAATGCAACTAGTGTCAAGTGTATCTTGTTGCTATGAATTTTCTGTTGGGTAAATAACTGTTCCTGAATCCTTCCCAAAGCATCCAAATGTATGATGAGAGGAACAATGATCATGAAGATGTCTTCATGCTCATGAATTGGTCATGAATTTCAGCAGTCCCAAGAACACTGTTGGCACTCAAGAGTATATCCCATTTATACCTGTATTAGACACAGAGCTTGGTAGGTGTTTAAAAATCTTGGAGGATGGAAATATGGCACCTCTCTAAATAGACAGGAGAGTGTTAGCTTTTCAAATGCTTAAGCACTTTTCTCCAGTTCTTATCCTACCTTGAAATCTTGCTAGGGAAAATTACTAGGGAACTTCTGAAATGCTATTTTGGTAATATTTGTCATCTCGTACTTTTTAATATAGTTTATTCTCAGGAATATTTTTGCAACTCTGGTGGGCTGCTTGATCTCATGACAGCTGTAATACCTTCCGTTCAGTGCTGGCTCCTACCCATGAGGAGTGATTTAGTGATGCTGGTGGCAATGGGGAAACCATAGGATGGGGAAAGGGAAAAGGAATAGGAATAGCTAGGGGTGACAAGAAGGGGAAAAATGCCTGGATTTATTTTGTGGAAGGATGAAGCACATATGGAAAGAGAACTACTCTCAAGGGGAAAAAAGTGAGATCTGAAAATGCCATCCCATTATGCGGAGCTGGCTGATTTGTGTGCGTTAGTGACACGCTTTGAAGGTACATATAAGTACTGTTGAGGTGAAGCTAATTATATTGTTGTTGGTTGTGGGACTTTTTTCCTGCATTGTGTGAAACCCTCAGACCTTTACATTGACTGATAGTCATAGTGTGGCTTACTCCTGCCATGTATCTTTGTGCTGTTTATAAAGGAATGTGGCATTATATTGTCTGCTCATACTCTCCTTTGCTCTCCACAAGTTTGGCTGGTACAGAGCCTTTTAGTACTTACAAAAAAGGAAAAGTGTAGGCAATCTATGAAAAGCGGTCACATACTTGCAAAGGGTCCCTATATTGTTGCAGTGAGGCAGGAAGAGAAACCTTTATAATTCATGAGTAGTGAAAGCTTTCTTTACTTCTGGGATAAATATTCCAACCCGTTAGGTATACTTTATATGTAACATTTACATCTTGCTGAGTGATTAGTTTAAACAGCTATTTTTATCCTGCATTTCAGCCCACAACTCTCTAATGTTAATTAGTATTAGGAAGGAAGTATGTTTTCTTCACATGCCATAGCAAATGTGCTTTATATAATGATTACAGAACTTGTTTGATCTTTTGTTTTTACTGAACACAGTCTACAGCACTGACGGCAAACTGTTTGGTTTTAGTTTTCTTGTGCCCTGGGCTGTTTTCCACTGTGTGAAATTGCTTAACTTTTTTTTTTTAGGTGTTTTTTCACAATCACAGAAATTGTTGGAGTAAGACAGAATTTCACTGTAAAGTTTCTTTAAATTGCTGTCTTTCAATGAACAGTTCAAATAACTCAGTTAAAACTGATAATGTAAGAAGTTTGGACACAGGGTTTAAAGGTTAGTCACAAACTGTTGGAGTATTACACAGAAGATGTGAAGAGTGCATTGAGGTGGGGAAGCCAAAATATGCAAGGCTTTATGGACTAGTCATTACCAAATATTTAAAAAAAAAATATGTGAAACATCCCCAAATTGAGTGATGAGGAGAGATTCTACTGATGTTCCTCTGCTACATTCATGATTGTAAATATTAGACAGTTTTAGCTGATGCAAATATGCTCACAGTAATAAAGACCTAATTATAAAATTCTTAAAAATAATTTTCTTGCAGTGTTACAAGCAGAGAGCCACTGATTCAAACCCCCTAGGTCTAGGAAGTAGAAAAGTCTGAACCTGGATACAAATCTTTAACTCCCTTCTTTTGGTACTTAAGATCTAACACTGCCTGAATACTGTATGTCTAATATTATTTTTTTAAAAAAATATTTTCCTCACAGAATTTCCTAGGACTGCATAAAAAATAGAAGAAACCATTCATCATGCTAGACCTATATCATAAAAATCAGCTTGAGGTTTCTCTCAAATCTTTTAGAATAGACTGTGTTACTACAGTTGCTTTTGAGTTATTCAATCTGTTATTCAAAGTTGTTGACAATTACTAGTTTTGTTTTTCTCAGAACAAAGCAAAGTGGCATACATCATACATACATCCCTGGATCAGAGCACTGATCTAGACAGTAGGCTTGTGATAGTATGGAGAAATAATAAGTAACGGGCTATCTGTGAAATCTTAGGGACTGGACTTGAACTACATTGCAACTTAATGGACAGAACTGATTTCTGCAGAAACTGTGCATATATTCTGCATTGTCAGATTCTAGTTCATAATTGCCACTTGTTCATTGATTATGTGTACCTCTTCCATCCAACATTCCCACATGAAACAGACTGAGACTTAGGGCAGTGTGGACTCTTGTTTGGTGCCAGGATTTCCAAAAGAAAATTGTTTAGGGTGGAGAAGAAGGAAAGGGCAAGATAAAAGAAGGGGAAGAGACAAAGAACAGAACAAGAAGAGATGATTCTGGACCTGTGAGGAGCATGTGTCCTCTGACACCCATCAGTCAGGGTTTGATGTTCCTGGGGTCAAATGTGTTCTTTCAGAAGAATTTAGGAAACTCAATCTGCCTCAAACTGTAATCATCTGGGGCTGTGTTGTGTTTATTTTCTGGCAAGAGGTACCAGTGGAAATACGGACTGCCAGCCTGCCCCATAGCAGCTGAACCCGAGCCTTTCCAAGGCTCCCTCCGTTGGAGCCATTCATGTCCCTCTGATGCATTTAACACACAAGTTCAGATGGCTAATGCCTTAATGGGGAGGAGGCTCATCATTGTTCCACATCTCCCAGTTTATGTTTCAGTTGCTTTCTTCTGATTGTTTATGAAAGGGAGATGTTTGGGCTAAGAGGAGAGCAAGCATAAGGGGAACTCTTGGAGCAGCTGAGTGACAGCCAGCAGGAAGCATTGAACCTATGGCCCTCGTAGTGGCTGAGCGCTGGGTCATCAATAATGCAGAATGAATTCTTGCTTCCTTCAGAGCTGAGAAAATAATACCCGTCTGGAATTGAGCGAGTGGTAGGGGACACAGCACCCTTGAGACTGCGCGTCTGCAAATCCTGAAGGGGAGAGCTTTGGAGAATTGAGTTTCTCCCTGCCCTATGCCTGATTTCTTCTGCCCACTAGAAAATTGGGAAGTCAATTGGCCTTTTATAGTTAGGGATGAAATGACTTTTTTTTTTCCCCAATTAAATTTTTATTGAATTTTGAGAAAGGTAGATTTACAACTGCCACTGCAAGCTGAGAAAAAGAAATAAATATAAAATATTCAGGTGGGGTGGGTGGGCAGAGGGAAGGGCCGGGGCCTGCGTCTCCTCAGGCCCAATGCAGCCCTGCTCCTGAGGCAGTAGCCAGGCCTGGGCAACGCTTGTGCCCCTCTCCTGAGGTGTTTCCTCCTCAGCAGCAACCAGAGGAAACTGGCACTCACTGCACCTCATGAGGGTTCTGTCGATACCCAGCTCGGTACTTATGGAGGAAAATACCCAGCACTGCACGAATATTGTGTAACTACGGCCTCAGTCTTGCAGGCTGTTCCCCATAGGTCTGTGTACCTTTACTGCTTCTGCGCCTTCACCATTGGCCTGCTATAAAAATGCAGCTGTACCAGTGTATGCCCAGGAAACAACTGCTCTACCATGGCTAATATGTTGTTTTGAAAAATTAGGCATTTGTGTGAGATTTTACACTTAGTGTGTGTAGATATAGGAATATGGACCTATTAAGCATACATATGTATACACTGGGAGGGTGGTCATCACGCCTGGGTTCAGATGGGCTATCAAATGCAGCCCACTTCACTAGATAGGATGCTGAACAGTTTGTTTTCATAAATGCCTTTATGTTCTGTGTAACAATTGGATTACTGCACAAACACATTTTGAGTCATGGTTTGCTAATGGAATATTTTTGGTTTTGTTTCTAGTCAAGGGTGAAGGTCCAGGCT
Source organism: Heliornis fulica (assembly GCA_013399135.1). Taxonomy (NCBI): domain Eukaryota; kingdom Metazoa; phylum Chordata; class Aves; order Gruiformes; family Heliornithidae; genus Heliornis; species Heliornis fulica. The sequence goes on from VXBZ01006766.1 coordinate 429,631, forward strand.
AGTAGAAGGTGATGATGTTGCTAAGGTGTCTTTTTTTTGTTGTTGTTCCCTATGCCTGATCCACAACTATTTTAACTGGAGAGAGTGTAAGCAAAAGGCACCCCGATGCTCCTCTGCAACAGTTCCTAATGGAATAATGATTTGTGAAGCTTGCAGCCATTGCTCCAGCCCTCACATAAACAAAAAATAAGTTCCATGAATAATTATGGCATAAGTGAATAAAAGTGACACTGAGGATACAGCTTGTTTGTAAACTCAAGTGTTTATGAATGTAGTTTTAGAGCAGGTGCCCTCAATAATGGATATCAATGCTCAGGAACACTCTCTACCTGAAGCTGTTTTCTACAGCAGGCAAATCTTATCATGGGACTGCGCAAAAAAAATCAGCTCAGGTCACCTTGCATGGAAAATCATTGAATCTAGTAATAAGTATTTCATCTGATTTTAATAAATGTAATCCTGAGTGTTATGAGCTGTGCCATCTGTAACATTATGCAATGTATCTCTTGCGTACAGGAGACGTGACAATCTACGTGGAAGTGACGTGACAGTGTCTGATAGCTTTGTTCTGCAGTGTGGCAGCAACTTTCATCTGCAATAGTAAGGCCTTTATTTCTGGATTATAAATTAATTTGCCTTGGCCTAAAAGGCCTTATGTCATAGGTACTGATGCTGTTATTTAATTTTCATTTTATTCTGTTTTTTAAATGGCCACAAGTGAGATGATACCATTGTCTAGCTAAAGCCTTTAGATTACACAAAGTTCCAGATATTTCTGAAATGATCCACTGATACAACAATTTGGCATGGATGGAAGTCTGGCTTTCACTTTAACAAACTGGAATTGGAAAATATTTCTTACTTATCACATATCTTTATATCATAGCAAAGATGACTGGTTATTTACCAAAAATTTGAGGCATATGTCAGGACATGTTACAGTCTTCTTAGAGTCTCTAATATTCAATAGAAAAAAGAAATTGCATTCATCTTATATTAGATGCTAGAATCTGTTTGAGCTGTCATTCTCCTGTTTAGGCAGGCTACAATTAGGTGGTAATTATGACATCCTTGATGTTTAACTGTGTCCCTGAAACAATGGGGGCAGATTAGCAAGAACTGCTGGTTCACATGGGTGTAGCTGGTATGTTTTCGCATGTCTTTGCACTCAAGGACATTTTGCCAGCTTACATGCCTGCTGTTTCATGCATTACACTACTTGCTGGGAGCTGGGGAGATAGGGGAAGCTGAAGATTACATGGCCTCCAGCATTTCGTTTATGAGAGCATCCTTCTAGTGATCAATGTCCATGTGGGGTGGAAGCAAATTTACCCCTTGAGATGAGACTCAAAGAAAGTTGCCAAATGCACAATCTTCCCTTTTAAACATTATGCTGCTTCTGAAGCTGGGACAGATTTTGCTCCCTTTTCTGGTTTCCTGAACCCTTAGCCAGCCTGTACCTCCGCTGCTGTAGCGCTGGTACAGCACAGCAATGCTTTCACCTCCATGACACCGAGTGTCCTTACATCTGTCTCCCCACCACTTCAAGTTGCCAGTTTTTGTGTGAACTGATACTAAATGTAGTTTGCACTACTAAACGCTCTGAGAACAGTCTTGTTTTCACTGCACCAAATGTGAATTAAAAGAAGACCAAATGTAAATATTTTAGGTTCACATATTTAAGAGGTGCTTGCATGTAATTCAGAAGCGAGGCTTTCATGAGCACTCCTAAGAAATGTTGGGATTTCCTGACAGTGGTTGCTGTTAATCTGTACTTCACTGCAGATGCTACTACAGGAGGTCTTTTACTTGTTGAATTAACAATTCGCTTGCCGACCTTGAGGTGATGTCTCCACAGAGGCAAGTTTTGCTTGCTGTGATGAATCTGAACTTTAAATATTATGGGACAGTCCCCATGTGAAATGGGAACTACATCAAAATAGCCGTGTATGTTGTGCTCAAATGTGGTTGAATGTTAAGGTTTCCAGCAGTCGCCCTGGCTCCATGTTGGAGTTTCTTATGGTGTAGTGTTTCTGGGCTAGCAGCAAATAATTGCCTCACTGGGTGTTTGGCAGGCAATAGTGTCATGATTTCTGGACAACAGCCTTGTAAGGCATTCAGGTATTTTTGAAATGTGTTAACTAAGATATTCAGAGGATTGAGTTAAAATAATCTGTCTATTCAAGGAATATCTAGACTACTTTGGGGTGGTTTGTGAAGCTCCAGTCTTGCTGCTTAGATCAGAATTGTTCAGAAGGCAAATGCTAAGAGCTGGAAATGATTTGACAGTACTGCTGCAAGGAATTTCAAAGAGTGGTACTTGTGTAGTAACAACTGTATCAGGGCTCAACTACGTACCAGGGAGCTCAGTGGGCTTCTAGCCCACCCCCGTCCCCCCATTTCTTCTAGAGAAATGGGGGGACGGGAGTGGACAATAGCAATGGTCTGCCCTCCCTCCCTTTGTTACCTAGTTATAGGTAATAACTCTTTGGTGCTGTGGAAATGATGTGAACATACACAGCCAAAACCAGGCTACTAAAACCTCTTTAGGAGTCTTAGGTCTACTTAGGCTACTAAGAGCTCCTTAGGTCAAGTGCACCATGTTCCCAAAGGCAAGGCAGTTCCCTTGTGATCACCTTGTGTTTCAGTTCAGTCACAACAGAGTGCATCAGAGGGTCGCTGTGCCCCTGCTCACTCCACGCAGAATCTGTACATCTTTCTGTGGCCGCTTCCCCTAACCTCAAGTACAAAGTTTTTTAGGCAAAGAAATGCATGTTTTTAAATTTTGTAAGTGGAAAAAAGACATATCAAGCTAAACCACTAAATGTCCATGCACTGAAAGAGATTTCACTATAAATAGATTGAAGCCCCTGTGGAATTCATAGCACAATATTGGGTCCTTTTGTTCACTGTGTTAAAAAGGGAGCCTGGCATTATAGCACCTTTCCTTCTGAGCAGTTTTTAAGTGCACATGAAATACTGTATCTAAGATGTAGAATTTATCTTAGTCTATCAGCTGTAGTGCTAAGTACTGGCTGCTGCTTTGTAATCCATTTGTGAAATTGTATGATGTGTTATCATACACAAGGAGGATACAAATATCTGTAGATTTCCCCCATTCATCCATGCAAGTTGTACTTTTATAGGTCCTCTGTTTAATCAAAAAAAACATAGCTGTAATAAAAGGAAAATAAGCTTTATTCAAGTCCTTTATTTATGCCTGTTCACCATTTGACCAGTTCCAAAACAGAGACTGTGTATCACTGAAATGCTGCATTATTCAAATGTTATTGCAGAGATATTGATTTCAAAAGAAAATATTAAAAACAAGGAAAGAAAATAAAAATAACCCATCTCCTGGATTGATGGAGAATTTATGGGTATATAAATTAAAAGATAAACTAAACTTTACAATGACAGAAATTTTATTTAATAAGCAGGATGGCTTTAAAATTTTTATGCGACTGCTGTATTTGCAGATATGCATATGTGAAAGCAGAGATCAGAACTATAGTGGCTTTTTTAGAAAGGTGGTTGGGTATCAGAAGCTGAAATTTACAAGTGAGGCCTGAGTTTAGCCTATATTTTTTGTGTTTAACTTTCTGGAATTCAGTAGTTGTAAGGTGAAGCCTGATAAACAGTGTGCAGAGGTAGGCTTCCCAGTGAAACAGTCTCTAAAACATACACGTGTCATTTATTTGTGCAGTGTGTTTCTCTTGACAAAGGACCTAGTTCAGACACCTATGGGCTTAATCTCATTATAAAATTACTGAAATTCTCAGTATGATGAGAGTAGGAACTTCTCTTTGGGTTGAGATGACCAGTACTTTGATTTTATGTGTACATCTGCTCCAGCAGTAACTCCTGGTTGGTTGTGTGTTGGCTGCATGCAAGCTCATGGCAGGCTAAGGGACAGTTCATCCAGTGTGTGTGCTCTTTGTGCCCCTTACACTGGGATAAAGAAAGAGATAAAAGAGATGAGAGGCAGTGACAGGAGTTACTGACACTGCCAGGAGAGGTCTAGATTCACATCTTTGCTCTGGGTAAATGAGAGCAAAAAACTTGGGTTTCCCAAATCAGATGAGTGATGTAACCAGTGGTAACAGAGCCTCTGTTCTTCTATGTAAAATTTGCTCTGGACCTAACTGATCTTTGCCAAAAATCAAACCCAATAATTACTCTGAGTGAAACCCATAAATAAGATAAAATATTTTTGAGTAACGTTGATCTGGTACAAGCAATGGCAATTGATTTACAAAACACTTTGGGACCCTGCTCCAGAGAAAAACTGCCATTCTAGGACGGTAGGTGTGGAAGACCTGGCCTGTGCCATCAGGCTTGATGCTCTTCTATGTGTCTTGGCAAGCACGGTGGGTTCAAGGAGGTTATGTGAGGAGCGGGTGGTGTGAAAAGTGAGGAATGAGGTCAGGACTTGGCTTGTTCCCACCTGCACGATACATAATGGGAAGTCAAGCCAAATGCTGCTGCTGTTCTCACACAGCAGGAACCAGGGCAGGGGCTTTTGGCATGGTGTTGCTTTTTTCACCTGGGTAACGGGCCTCTCAGCCCTGTCCCTGTACAAATTACCTGTTTCCCACTACCACAGCAGAGGTTTACCTTGGGAAATACCGTGTTGTTAGTGACCAATGGAGCTGTGGCCTCTCTGCTGGCGAGCCTCCCTGCTGCAGTTCATGTCACATCCCTGTCTCAGTTTCAGCTTCCCTTTCTATGGGTGACTATTTGCGGTGCATGCCAAGTTCACATCTCCTTGTAGTGTATGCTTCAAATGTTCAGTTAATATCCAGCAGATACGTGGGAAGGCAAGCAAGCTACCTTTCATCTAATGTTTGTAACACAGAAAACCTTCAATATTGAGAACAGATAGACTGGAAGGTATGTTCACATCTCTCAGCAAGAGAGCTGTAACTTAAATCTAATACACCTGATCAAGGCTTTCTCTCTGCCTTGTAGGTATTTTAATACAAATGTGTCTTTCATTTGACTGATTGAAGGTCTCCAACCTGCAATAAATGAAACATCTGATCCCCTTGAATCCAAATCACTTTTTCTTTGATTTTCTTTTACTTCTATTTCTTCTTTCTTTGTTCTACGGCTAGAGTCGAATTTCCCTTTAGAAATTGAAAGAATGTGTGTGGGTTTTTCTGCTCCTCTTACAGTGAGCCTGTGCAAAGGTCGAGTGGCTAGTTGACTAGCATATTAAGACAGAATTCATTTCACAGACAGTCTGTAGTGATGTGCTTTACATATCATTATCACGCTGAATTGAGGGAAACTGATTATACAAATTAGTTACTGTACATTATTCTCCAAAGCCTTTTATTTGCATAACCAATAGATTTTATGCAAAGAATATCCTGAAAAATGATACACGATCACATATAGTTGAAAGAAAGTTGTTATCTAGGTAGGAAAATAAGTAAGCATTATTCACAATTTAAGTTTAAATTATTGTGTATCATAATATTGAGTGTATCAATTAGCTTATGCCAGACGTAGCCTTTAAAATGTATTTCCTGTAAACATGATTGTGCCTGCAATCCTGAGTGCTGGGAGCTGCTGATTCCAATGTTCTCTATAATTATGTCTTTGTATGAATCAATCAGTTTAAATATAGAGCGACAGTCTGTTAAAGCCATGACCTCCGTTGGGTTTATTTTTTACTCGGGTAGTCATGTCTCTTTCCAGATGTCAGTGACATAATTTGTATGCTCAGCAGTTCTTGTGCAGAGATTTTGTGTAGGGGGGAGGAGGGGAGGGAAGGAGGACCTTCAGAAGGAGATGGGAGCTGGAAATACTAAGCTGTAGAATCATTGAAAGTGTTGCTTTTAATCTATAACTGTAACCATGTTTGTAGTGAAGTGTTAACTCTCCTACACATGAAGACACTTAGTCTTTGCATAGGTATTGCGCTGGGTATTAAAATGTATGTCAGGCTGGAGAACAAAGAACATGTGACATTATGGACTGAATTCATAGTTACAATAAAAGAAGCAATGAAAATTCAATAAGGGGACTGGAACCAACAGTGTCTTTGTACTTTTTATCTCTGCTAGTTTCCAGAGGAACTGTTAGTGATTAAGGGCCTCATCCTGCGCGCATTAGTGAGCCGTGCTCACTGCCCTGTGAGCGGTACCAAACGCTGAGAGCTCCCGCAGGCAGGACGCTGGGGCGGGAGCGTGCAGCACCCGTGTTCCCCACAGTTGGTAGCTGTTGGTGGGCTCGGGGGATTTGGCAGGATGAGACCTGACAAGGAAAGGAAAGCAGAGGAGAGCAGTCATGTAAAGTTCATTTTGCCTTTATAGAACTTTCTAGGGATTGGAAACACGCAGCAATGTCCAGTTGGCAGAGGAGCTGAAACGCTAGTATGTGCTGTGTGTGAAAACTAGGCTTTATGGTTTGTACGTCTCCAATGTAGAAGTTCTAAAAATAAATCCTTAAAACCGTTGCAACCCTTTTCACCATTACATTTCCCTTACATTTCTGTGTTCACAGTAAACACATCTTTGATACTAATCTGAAAGTGGTTTATGTGCTATGATTTTTTTTTTAATGGAGACACCTTCAGTGGAATAGGATTGTATTAAACACACTGTTACTTTGCTCTGACAAGATGTTTAGATGCAAATCTGATGTGTTTCAGTGAAAGTCTAGGTCTGTTTTATTAATTGCTAAATTCTAGTTTTGAAAAATAACTATATGGAATATTCCATGTTGTGTAAGGCACTTCTCTACATTTTAATTAGAAGGAATTATTTCAACATAACCTGTTTTAATTGCATTCTTTGTGCACCTATAAACTTTAATAGCTGTAGACACTGATATTATTTTGGGAGTTTGTGAGATTATTTGTCTAACATACTTTCAAGGGAACTGCATTTTTATTTCTTTTAAACTTTTAAAATAACAATCAAACTTTCAGCCTTTCCCTTCTATTTTTTCCTTGGATTAGTTTCAAGTTGGAGTGAAAGCCAGCAATTGTGAGGTAGTGTGGATTTGACATTTTCTCATGTACCCCACATATTATTTGCAGTGAGATTAGCATCAGAAGGATTGAGTTAGATCAGTTGTCTTTGCTTATGCACACCCTATGTTTCTCAGATTTTTTTTTTCAGGGGTGGGGGGAGTGAGGAAGGGTAGGGCTATAATATTTAGTTTCCCTGTCTGAGCATATGAAATCAGCTTTACCTGGGTGTTGGTGTCACAGAACCTCCCAGGTAATAGTGTAGGTGGATAAAATGTAAGCAAAGAAGGTAATGTAAAAAATTAGAGACATTGGAATGGGTACAAAGGAGAACTCATGTTCTTTGAAATTACAGTCCTGAAATGAGCAGCAATGAGCTGATAAAGCAGCATGAATCTGTGTGGATAGAGGAGGCTGCTTAAACTCAAGATCTAAATGATTTAAGCATCTTAGCGTATGGATTATAGTTGTCCTTAGCTAGGGGCAAATCCTGTCTCCAGTGACACGTGCACCCATTTAAAATCAATGAGAACTGGAGATGTGAGAGACCAGGGCTTGTGCTTTAGCTTTTGTCTTGTGTGACTGTTAGCTGAGAGTTCCCCTCAAACGCATCTGGGTAAGTTAAACTTGTCACCCTTGTGACAAGAATACTCACATAAGTAACCATAATAGTATTAGCTCTCACAAAATATTTAAAGAATCTGGCCTTTGGCTAGTAATATTTTTCAGATGTTGCTTTGCTTTTAGCAGCATAAGAAAAATTGCATTTCTACCCTGGATAGTGGATTTATTTTGAAATGAAGTAAATGGCAGAAATGCAGCTTGCTTCTTCACCTGAATAAAACCCCTTTTAAGTTCAAAGTGTTCAGGTACATAACTCTATGCTCTCTCTTCCTGGTGCACAGTGGGCTACCTAGCTTTTTTTAAAATTCATGGTAGTGTCTCAGAGCAGGGTTGGCAACCTCAACTAAAGTAAGTGCTGCTTTTATTTCCCCATGACTCTGGTTCTGCATTAAGGTCTCAAAAGACTGCGCAAAGCAGCTGAGTAGAGCAGGGAGATGAAAGATGGAGATGGTAATTTTCAAAAAGAAATTGTGTTGCAACCACTGATTCTTTGACTTATGCTGGAAAGCATAAATCAGCCCAGGTTCAATTAAAATTGCATCTAAATTGGACTAAATGAGCTTTTCCTGGTTTAGAGTTTCCACATGAAAGTTTTGCACATCTCTGAATAGCAATGGCAAGTTCTCAGGAAGCTGAAATCATACAAGGTTTGCAGAGGACAATGATTTTAATGCCCATTCCTGCCTTCCCTCTCCCACCCCGCAATTTAGTAATGTTGAAGGCTCCCTTGTCCATGAAATATAAATACCAACAATATTTAAATAATGACCACATGCTCTCCAAAAATTGTCTTAGTTGTTAATGTTGTCTTAGTCTTTTAAAGTTAGTGGTGGGTTTTGTTGGCTTTTCAAATACTTGCTAAAACCCCTAGGTCTCAGGCATGATTGCGGGTAGATTCAAAAAAGCTAATTCAAAAGGAATTAATGAACTCCATTCTGTGGAAGTGAAGTATCAGAAGGTGGACTGGACCAGACTTGGCATTCAGTAAACTGTCAGGTTGTGACAGGTTTCCATTAGTTTGACTTGGCTGAGGTTTTCCTGAATTAGGAGGTAGTGAATTGGCAACAGGTTTTTGATGGAGATGCCATACTCAAACAAGATGACTTCTTATAGAGGGCTAAGCAAAAAGGGCGTTGAAGAATTGTAATTAAAGCTAGATCTTCAGTATGAAATGCATGGGAAATGAGTAATTTCAAACAAGTCCTTTAAGTCATTCAATAAATTCTTGCTTTGGAGAAGGATAATCACCTGTAAACAAATGTACCCCCTTGCAAGGCTTCTGAAGCATTTGCCTGCCTAAGGGAGCACGTTGGCTCCTTTCATAGTTCTTGCAGGTCCTGTTTACATAAAAGCCCAGCCACCAAAGCACTCGACTAAAAGCTGCTGGTTTAATGTGAAGGCATTTTACATAGAAAAAATGCTTGCTTGACATAGACCAAAAATGACAGTCTAAGTGGATCACCTGCCTGAAAGGCTCTCAAGCAGTACTGCTGTCCGACTCTCATGTCATCCTTTCCTGACCCCTCAAGAATTCCTTTGATCTCCCATGAAGACATCAGCCTCCAGGACTGTCATCGCCCTGCAGATGTCTGCCCTGCAGGAGGTAGTGGCCTGCCCACGTACAGGAGTGGCTGTGGCCATCCCTGATGTGCTCCAGAACCTGCTGCTCTGTAAGGCTGAAACATGCAGTGGAACAGATGCAAGTGTGTCAGTGATGGGTTTAATATTTAAAAACTTTAAAAGGATGAGAAAATGGACAATTTTCCTGTTCCTCTTTCTTCTTGTAATACTGCCCATCAAATTAACAAGTCAGGCATTACTTTTGCTTAGTTTTGAACATCATCATTTCACCAGGCAAAGGACTGCTTCTGTTCCTTGATGCAAAGGCTTCTTACCTGGAGAATAGCAGTCAGTGGTCTTCAATCATTATGTAAGTGAGTGTGTCAACTCACAAAGCAGAAGCTGAAACACTTGCAAAAGTTTTGTGTAAATTTTTTGGCTATAACAGTTACTCACCTTCTCGTTTCGACCAGTGGCTGGCCCTACAGCACTTAATACTGCTAAGGTATTGCAACTCAGGAGTTTCACTGATTTTGCAGGGACTAAAGTAGATGGCATCACAGATGAGACTTCGAAGCATGATGAAGGCACTCGTATATCTGTTTTACTTCATGTAGCAATGGACTAGGAGAGCCTGAAAAGCAGTCTTCCTGCTGCACAGGTGACAGCTTCCAAACAAAGGGTAAAAAAATTCTTACAACACCCTAATTTGATGGCTTGTCATGACCTGGCTCACAGATGCCAGTGAGGATCAATAGTATTTAGGCGCCTGGGTCCTCTAGGACCCTTTGGAAATCTCATCCCATACTGGAGAGTTGGGAGCCATACCTTAAAATCAAAGTCCAGCTAGATGTAGCAGGAATTTGTAGGCTACTACCTGACTCCTTGTATCAATAAAGAGATGGTTTTGTAAAATATGAACAAACTACAGTTTCAATGGAATGTAATCGTGTTCATCTTGGTCGTGTCAATGGCACACATCCCAGAGCCTCGCAGCAGCCTTGGATGGAATATGCTGTCGGGAGCACAGCCTGCAGCCGGACCTTTGCCACAGCCCAGTGTGGAAGAAAACGAGTCTGGGCTGTCCTCACTCCCCCTTCACACGGAATTGTGCTTCTTGATAAGCAGTGAGGGCAGTGTGTGTTTGCACAGATCAGTTGCATGAGAGCCACTTTTTCTTTTTTTTTCCCTTTAGTCTGAAGGGTTTTCTTAAAATAAAATAATTTTTTTAAAATCTTGTAAAGTCAGATTTTAAAAGCATTTGAATTTTGCTTTTGACCTTTTTAATTTTGTATTTATTTTCTTTGCTGCAAATATATAATTTATTTTGGGCAGCTATGAAAGGAAGCAAATTCAAATCTCTTCATTCTGTATTAAAAGAAGATGTCTTAATACTAATCTGCCAACTCCAAAAAAAAAAAAATAGCTGATGCTTTTCAGAAGTGCTATTTGTATGAAAATAACACTTTTCATCAAACCAAGCAAGCCACAATGTTTTGACATTTTTCGAATAGCTCTTCTGGCTGGTTCTGTCACAAGCGAAAGGAAGGATATTTGAGAATCACCCTAGTTTCTCTTAAAGTTCCACTTACCACTGAGCACAGCCTGAGAAATTAGCCAGTGGCATGAAATGTATCACACCAGAGTGATGTGTTTCTTCAGTAAATGGACTGAAAATAAAGTAGGAGTGCAGTATTTCTCTCAGTTGTAACATGTTGATGAACCTGTCAGAGCAAAGACAAACCGCTCGGACTCCTCTGTCCACTGGAGCACAGCAGCCAGGATTGTAACTGAGACATCACAGGACAGGTGCTTTGAAAATTACAGAATTCAAGTAAAGGATCGTGGGGCTTTCCTATATGATCAAGAGGTTGATCCTTGCAGATTTCAACACCCTACATCCCCATTTGCTCCTTGATTTTATGTCTTTTATGTTCCTAAATAATCCTGTAGATTCGAAATGGCTTTTCATGTAAGTAATTCGTTTCTGTGCAGTCACAGCCTGTGACCCAGCAGAAGTCTAATTTAAACCTTTTAAAGGTTATTTATTCAGAAGTTAATTTCACCCTATTATGCATAATTGCCTCTAATCATTGAGGTGATTTACAGGCTTGAGGGATGCAGTATAACCTTCCAGGTACATTCTCAAAAATCTGTAATTTTGTTGCTAAAAAGCACTAGGGCTGTTAGCAAGAATGGTGGTTGCACAGAATCTAGAAGCTGCATCGCTTCTGCCTTTGTTCTTTGGGTTTATTTTATGTGTTATAGATTTAAATAAATTGAGGAGCATGTAAAAATTCCACACTATGCAGAATATTTAAAATCTTCTTAGAATTGGGCCTTAACTGTTACCTGGAGGTCTGTAAATATCTGCAGTAGTTTACTGCTGCTAATGCAGTAATTACATTTCAGCACTGACTCACACTCAGGCTTTTTTTTTGTGTCTGTTCACAAGTGCAGCTTATTTGAAAAGTGCATAAAATATAAATATCCAGATTTCAAAGATGCTGTAGGAGAGGTAAATTGCCAAATGTTCTGTGATTTCTCTCAATAGTTTTATGATAATATAAAGCCAGTGTTTCATCAAAGAATTTTTTTTTCTTCAAGAAGGATCGCACCAACTAGGTATGAATTATAAATCATATCCTGTTTTACATGTGAAATGGGAGCTCTGAAGTGTATCACACTTGAGCAGATGGAGGCTAGATGTGTTTGTGTTTTTCTGAGCCTACATTTTGTTTGTGATGTCATTTGCTATACATTCTATCCTTAAATTCCTTTGCACAGGGGCAAGAAACTATTGCCAAGTCAATAGAATTATTGACAAGTGTTACTCGCAGCAGGGGACAAAGACAAAATCAGCAGTGACACACACACAAAAGCTGAAGTGACTTTTGTAACACGCAGAGCAATGAGCTATTTGAGCAGCTGTTCTGGTTTCACAACATCAGAGATTTTATTTAACAAAATGAATGATCAGAACCCGTGAATTACAAAATGCTAAATATATATTTGTCTAGGTAGCCAAAGCTGGTTTTGCCTTTAGTCTTCATAGAAGCCTGGTTGAGTTTTGGTACAAATTAAGAATTGGAAGGAAATACCTGAGAAGGATTTCTGTATAAATTACAGCCGTTCGCTCATTATTGTTAATAAGCACTGGTTTGTTGTGTTTACAGATTGCAAATTGAGCTGAGATTTCTTGTTCTTTTGATAGTACCTTTTCTACAAGGTAATAACTTTAAAATAATATGGCATTTCAATGAAATTATTTCCTGGCTCCGTTCACTTTGCAAACTGCTTTCCAGAAGGAGGGAAAAAGGCAGCGGAGGGAAATGGCTACTTTTGCAAGGCAGAGATGAGAAAATGCAGCCTCAGTGCATGTTACACAGGCAAGATGAAAGCAAAAGAACCGAGAAGCACTTTTTAGCCAAGAAAATAATCGGCACGGGCTCCACAGACTTAGATTAAACCAGCTGTAAAACAGGAATTTCCGTCATTGTTATTGACCAGACTTTGAACACTTTTATCAGCTGCATGTGTTAATAGCTTGTTAATGATTGATGCTGAGGTCTTTTATGACACCAAATGAAAGTGAGAAATAAGTGCAGTATTTCAAGGTACTATTGCAGTCACGCTCTTTGCAGGATTTGGGCTATGTGTTAAAACATTAATGCCTGCTAAGATTAGATAGGTTACACTGCCACTCGAGCTAATACAGAACTACCCCGACCACCGTGCTGCTCATTCAGCCCTACATCCAACAGTGCAAACACAGCGACCCTCGAAATGAAAAGCTGTGTTTCAGAAGGGGATGCAGTTCTGCTGGAGTGTATAAAGGAGAGTAAAATGTATAGACAACTTGGTATGCGAGGCAAATAAACACCAGATTAGCAGAATACTGTACAAAGAGAGCCTTGTCAAAATTGCTCCAGTATTGCAATTAGGGATTTCTTACATCCTTCATTTCACCTGGTCCAACAAAGCAGTTCAGCGTGTGCTTAAGCTCCAGAAAAGTCAGTACAATGCATTTCTTGTGTCCATTGGATATGTATTCTAGAGCTCAACACAGTGATCTCCATATTAGCTCAGATAAGCCTTGCTTGTAGATGTTTCAATGTGGTTATTTATTTAACATGTAACCACATTCCTTCACTTTTTTTTTGCTGAGTAAACTAAGAACTGAGAGAAATTTGGAAACACTGGGTGCTTGATATCTCCTCAGGAGGCGTGGTGTATGCGTAGGTGTCTGTAAGATTTAATATGCATTTATTTTTCTCTGTTCACATTATTCCTTTTCGCCATCGCTGCTTGCCTGTCATAAATCCAATTAGTGAGCTTTCTACATTGCAATAAACTGCTCTTCAGGAAGAAAATTTGCTTTGTGAGCAAAGCCTTTACCCTACAACACTATTGTAATTTTCTGGGTTTTTACTGCCTCACAAAGCATTTAAATAAAAGCAAAATAAGCTTTAGCACTGCATTTATTGCGCTGTTCCCTCTTCTTCCAAAATGCTTTTCCAATCTTTTTCCATGTCCAAACATTTTTGCTTTAGCAAAAATTTCTTATAATAATGAAACAAAGATATACAATAAAAATATAATGAAAAGCAAAAGCGATGCATTAGATCCATCCCAGAATAAGCAAAACTCCAATTGTTGGTGCAGTTATCTAAGATGGGAAAGATCCAAGTCGAAGTCTCTGAATCAAGGACTTACAGTCAGATTTGTCACATTTTGAGCAATTCTAACTGCTACAACAGCTTTCTAGGTTTTAGAAAAGAAATTCAGTTGAATACCTCACAGAACTTTGCTACAGAAGGAATTCTCAGAACTGGTATGTATGTTCTTGTAAAGGTTTTATTTCCAGGTTATTTTGTTCAGCTATTTCTTTTTCTTTCCTTAAACCAAGTTAATTTTGACTCATAACACACTACAGGCCTAAGCACTTGTGCTGGTTTCTCCAGTCTGCGTTAACTCTCCATATCCCAAATGCTACAGAGTTTAAATAGCACCAGGGTGTGTTGCAAACCTTTCAGATCTTTGGAATAGTGTGGCTCATGATTTTAGCTGTCATATTGCACTTGGGTTAGTTTGTTGGTTTTTTTTTTTNTGGTAATGAGTAATTCTAGGCATCGGGAACCCTGCTGTATATGTAAATGACACTGGTGAATTGTCTTTGGTCACTGTGTTCCTTATTCTCATTATTTATTCATGGTTTTTTTCCTCCTCAGAAATAACAAATTAAACCTTAAGAGACTTTGGAGGTTCAAAGGGTTGGTCATTAGTCTTTACTAAGTCCAGTTCTGTAGACATTTGAACAGGAAACACTATTAAATTAACTATTCCAGCATTTCACTGAGCCTAAATTCAGACAGCACTTTCACTTTCCTCAAAGGATGTACAAAAGCCTATTGTATTATGAAGAAACTGATAGGGTTTTTTCATATCTATTCATCGTAAGCAGTTCAGTCTGGTTTCAGAGGTATTAGTGGGTTTAGATATTCCTTTATGTAGAATAAAAACCAGCAGAAAACCCTGATGAGTTTTCTGACTGCCTGTTCGCGCTTTCCTGACTGGTTCATTGCAGACTGGAGTTCTTACAAATGAGACCAAGGCTGCAGGGGAGTGATACCTATTAGCAAATTAAGAAATGGTGGCTTTGAATATATAGTAGTCATCGTGAAAATGCCAGCTCTCACCATAATGGAGCATCTGAGAATGATGGCTCCTTTTTTAACATCGCTTTCTGTACATAGCTGTTAACAAATGCTGACTCTATAATAGGAACCACTGTAGAACATGTACAAATACAAGAGAGGGAGAAGTAGCCAAGAACTTGCTGTTTTCAAAACTATATACTTTTTGTGCAAACTTTTAAAAAACTTATTAGCAGTAGTGATGCTTTGGTGATGCTCACAGAGGGCAACTGCAGCCTGTGTGTTGAGCAGCTGTCTGGAAGGAGCCATGTGCAGGCAGGCACCTACCCTGGTGTCACCCCCACATCCCATCTCATAAAGCAGCAAAGGCAGATCAATGTCTGCAGGTATTAATAAATTACTGCAGAAATTACTGTGGTATCTCAGGCCTGTCACTTCTGCTGCAGTTAAAGCCCCAGGAAAAGAAAAAGGTGGGTTGCCATTTGGGGAAAGAGCAGACACAGAAGTACTGACTGTGCAAGTTCTATTGAAAATGGAGACTTCTGAATTGCATGACATTTTTAATGTCTTTGTTTCTCATTATAATTTATCAAAATCAATAAAATTTATTTCACGTGGTAGTTTTAGGGTGCATACAAATACTTTTTACATACCATCAGTAGAACAATATTTGAAGGAGATTATTAGCTTTATTTTATGGAAGAACAATAATCAGACCCACCAAATCCTTCCTGAACTTGCATCTCAGAGCTGTGTTGGCTGCACACAAGGGAATCAGAAATTAGTCTAGTGCTGTTGGAACTGAAAACACCCTGAAGTCTGAGGCCATGTGGAGAAAGTCTGACACCAGCAAAGCTCAGCAATGACTCCTTGCAGAGGTTTGCTGCTTCTTCCGGTTTGTTGCTACTTAAAAAAATCAAACTCCAGCAAAGTGTATGTCTGTGTCTGTGGCTATATATGTAACAACAGCCCACTTACCTGGCCAGAAAGCAGAAATGACAGAGGAGTATTGAGTATTTACAGTAAGTCAGTCCAAACTATCTGCTAGACAACGTTGTAGCAAAGGTGAATTAATTTTCTCATAAAATTACAAGAAGCAGAGAAAAAGTCCACAGCCACCAGAAAAACAATTTGTTACAAATTAATTTTAACTGCTAATAAATAGTTGTGGGTTAATGAGACCACTAAATTGGTTTCATTTTAAGAATGTGTGAATTCACAGGGCCTGTCTGGTTTTGCTGGGTTTAATGAGAGGAAATTGATAGGCTTTGAAACAAAGATAGAAGGTGTCACCTATGGGCCTCCTTAAAGCTGGAGATGGGCTTCTTCGAGAAGTCCATGTTAACCCTTCAAAAATAATCTGATTTGTTTTTTTTAATTCTGGATATTATTTTATTTATTTTGAGTGAGAAATTATGAGATTGTTGAAAAGTTTAAAATGTGTTGAAATCATGACACTGAAAGATTTTTCTGACTTCAACAAAAGAGCTACTTAATATATTCTGTCAACATTGCCGTGTCTAAATCAGAAACATTTTGTTTTGTTGTTGCAGAACAGGACCATCCTTAAGTATCTTTCATTTTTTTTATTTAAAAAAAAAAAGGAGAAAAAATTGTGTTTTCTTCCAAAAAAGACAGAAAGTAAAAAGAAGAATGTGGCCACACATTCTGCAGTAAAAATATATTGCCTTACTGATAGTGTTGCTTCTGAAAATGGTCCCTGAATGTTTTCATGGTTGTGAGATGCCTTTTTTTTTTTTT